>JAKNSH010010116.1:0-17274 GCA_027790015.1 Cymbopogon flexuosus
TCAAAACAAAGTTGGCAGATCTATTAATTTGCACCACTGATATATACATATAATCTTGATCCCATCATAAAACTTGCATGGTAATTCTCTAGAGAATGTTCTTGATCCTATCAATCCACAACTGCAAAACTTGCACGGTAATTCTTTAGAAAATGTCTATTTTAGCAGTCAATCTTAGCCGTTAGGTTGTACGATCTAATAAAGTTTGGAAAGCCAAATGCAGTATAGATGCTTGAATATACAATAGTACTACATGCCGCATGCAAAGAAATATCTAAATTCTGGCAAACAAAAAACATAAGGATGGTGTTCGAGCGTTGGATGCCACATGCTAGACAATCGAGTATGCATATGGGCTGGGCACTACAAATTTCAAAGTTTCGAGAAGTACCTTTACTATTCGTGTATTTGGAAATGTGTCATTATAGTTTTTCACTCACTGACATGCTAGGCCCATACAAAAGTAACTAAATACAGTATGAGTGTATTTTGGTATGTCCTAAAGTACCCATACTGTTTCTCTCTTTCACTCACTGACATGTGGGCCACACGTCAGCTTGTTCTTCAACCTGGAGCCACCGTCCTCCACGGCCATCAATTCATCATGGTCGATCTCCAATCCTCCTCTCGCCTCCTCTGCCCTCGGCCACCCTCCTGTCCTTCTCCTGGTCCTCTCGCGCGTCGGTGGCTGTGCTTGCTGCCCTTGGCTCAGCAGGGGCCGGATCTGTACATGATGTATGGCATGGCGCCCTGGTGGACGATGTGCATCCAGCCATCGGCAAATAAACCATTGTGTTGATTTTTTTTTAATTTTGAAAGAAAAAAACTTGAATCCAATGTTCCAATCTCGGAGGTGCTGATTCGCTTTGTGCAAACCATGCGCTGTTGGCGGCCCGCAACGACGAGGAGCTTCGGAAGCTGCTGGCCGGCGTGCTGCTGCCCAACATCCCACCCGCTCCAGGCCTGGACCACCAGCAGGAGCGCCTCCGGACCGAGCCCCTGCGGCTTCCTGCCTGCGCCGCCGGCAGCGGCCAGGCCGTGCCGGCACCCAGACGGAGCCCCTGCTCACTCTTGGCCACGGCCGCTCGCTCCTTCTCGCGCCTCGCTCTGTGCAGGCTGTAGCTATGGGTGCGGAGTGACGCTGGCGCATCCTTGCTCCTCGCGTCAGTGGCGGCAGCGGCGAACGGGAGGGCGAGGGAGCAGGTGAGGAGAAGAGGCGGGCGACGAGCCGCGGCTTTGGGGCGAGGGAGCAGGAGCCGACGGAAGGCCTGTGTCAGTCGGGGGATGCCGAAGTTTTTGAAACCACGGAGCGGGAGGCAGGCCGAAGTGTGGTGGACGATTCCAGTTTCATCTTAATAGGAGTAGAGATGGAGTGATTCTCAGAAGCATGTAGGTGAAAAGATTCTGAAGTGATTCTGGCGGTTTTTTTTAACACCCAACTTGTAGCATAAAAGAAAGTGATTCATGTTGGCTTCTTACCTTCAGCGATGGGTGGTGTAATCAACGAGCTGAGGATGTTATTGATGTCTGAATTATGTCCTACACTTTGTAATAGAGTTGCTGATGCTTTAGCGGCTTATGATTCTAAATATCCCATTCCTAATAGAGTTGTTGATGCTTTAGCGGCTTATATGGTTCTAAATATCCTAGTGATGAGTTAGTCACTTGGAGTCTGTCCCTCGTTTCGTCGAGGATTTGTTGCTTCCAAGTGATCAATGAAAACCCAGTTTCAATCAAAAAAATATAATCACATTTTAACCGTTTGGTAGAAGTCCACAAGACCCGTTCAAAGAAGTTGGACCAGATCTCTACCAAATAAGCCCTTAATTAACAACTCTTTTGAAAAGGAATGGCTAGTCCACAAGACCCTTAATTAACAACCTGGGTTGTCGGACGACGTGGCGTAGTCCCTCTACTAGTCTGTCGTCTAGTCGCAAATTCGTTTTATGTAATCACAACCTCGTGTCTGTTGGTATCGGGAGGGCTTCGGTAACCGCGGGTTACTGTCCCCTTTTTTTTTATGTATTTACAAACTTCTTTCTGCTTAATGAAATACGCGCTTAGGTGTGTTAAAAAAAGAACGAGATATATAAATGCACGAGGCCACAAGCTCTGTTTCTAGCATGCAGCAGAACAGGCGGATCGAAGGAATTAGAACAGGCGGATCGAAGCTTGAACAGCGGATCGAAGCTTGCAGCAGAACAATACGAGCATAAGCGTGCTCTAAAAAAAAGCTTGCAGCAGAACAGTCGGATCCAAGGAATTAGTCAGTCACAAATTCAAAAGTAGCATCGAGAACACAGTACGGCTTCAGCACGAAATCAGCAAGAAACATAATTCAATTTCCAAACAGTTCACATTCTGTCTACTCGGACGAAGGAAGACGTAATGCGAGAAAGAATTATTTTCTTTTATAGGAACACAGTACTACTCAGAACGAGAAAACAAAAAACAGAGCACAAAACATATAAAAGTAGCTACACTTGAGACGATCAATTAATCGAAGACGACGAGCTTCTGGTACTCCGGGCCAGAGATGGCCTTGTCCATGATGTTCCTGGGCGTCACGATTCCGCCGCCATCAAGGAACAGCTTCACCATGTTCTTGGAGAAGCCGCTCACCAGCGCCACCCCCTTCTGCAACGCAGTCACAGGCACAGAATCCGAGTCCCTCAGGTTCCAGAAGACGACCTCCGGCACCACCGCGCCGTACCCGGCCTCGGTGAACTTCCTCGTGATGGCCTCGTAGTCGGTCTCCCACGGCCTCGACGACGCGAGGTCGAACTCCATGTCGCTGAACACGAACACCCTCTTCACCATCTGCTCCGGGGTAAGCTTGCCGGTGACGGCGATGTGGAGGAGCTTGTCGAACACGGCCTGCAAGTCGGTGTTCATGTTCCAGTCCATGTGGCGGATGAAGTTGGTCTTCTCCATCAGGGTCCCGTCGGGGATCTGGTGCAGCTGAGGCTGCGAGCTGAAGGTGATGACGCGGTGGTGCCACGGCTCGCTGCTGAGCTCCGAGACGAGGAGGCCCAGCGCGACGCAGACGTCCATGGGGAGGCCGTCCATGCTGCCCGACACGTCGCAGACCGCGATGCAGTTGTTGAGTTTGCCCAGCGCGCGAAGGTCGGCGACCATGCGCTCCCACTGCAGGTCGGCGACGCCGCTGCTGTCGATGGACGCCAGGATCTCGTGGGGGAGCAGCGCGCCCGCCGCGATCTTCGCCTTGCCGGCCTTGACGTCGGCGAGGTAGCTCTCGAAGCGTTCCTTGTCGCGTTTGTGGAAGAGGTCCTTGTAGTTCTTCATGGCCACGGACGCCACACGCTTGTACACCACGTCCCCCCACGCCTTCGCCGAGATGAAGATCTCGGGGACATTGAGTGCGCGGCGAAGGGGCACGAGCGCCTTGTGGAGGCGTTCGCGCACTCGGTACGCGTAGTACGCGTCCTCCAAGTCCTCGGGGAGGTCCGACGACGAGCCCTTGGGGAAGAGACGGCGCGCGATGGCCTCGCAGAGGAGCGTGGAGCGGTCGTAGCAGCTATCCAGCGACGGGCACCACTTCGCGGCGAGTGAGATGTCGTTGAGCTTGCCGTCGGCGTGCTTCTGCAGGTCCTCGGCGAGGAGCTTGGCGAACAGATCCGCCGTGCAGTCGTGCAGGAGCCGGTACTTTGGGTCACGGGCGTACCGGTCGACGGCTCTCGCCGCAGCCTCCGCGCGCCTCTTCCTGCGCTCAACGGCCGCGTCGGCTGAAAGCTTGCGGTCGCGCTCGTCGGCGGCGGCGACGCGCGCCTCCCTTGTCTCGGGGTCGCGTGGCGCGTTCCCCTTCCGCCGAGGCCTGCGCTCCTGGCGGTTGTGGACGAAACGGCGGCGGCTGCCGTCGCGGGAACGGACGACGAAGCCTCCCAAGGCGGCGAGGCGGGCCTTCTTCCCTGGAGTCCTCGTGGAGACACCGCCGTGGATGATGCGGTGCAGGATCTCGGGGAGGTCCTTGAGGTAGCCGAACTCGGCGACGGGGCCGGCATTGAGGGCGAGCGTGGTGGGGTGGCACCCGTGCATCCAGAGCGCCGCGGCGTAGAACCCCTCGCGGTCCGACTTTCCCGTGCCGCGCACGCCTCGGAGGTTGCACGCGAGGCGGAGCGCGGTGCTGGGCTCGGCCGCCCACGCGGCGGCGAGGAGGGAGGCGACGGACGCGGCCGGGGTGCCCGGGACGACGTGGAAGAAGAAGTCGAGGCAGGGGTCCCCCGAGGAGACGAAGGTCGGCGACGAGTTCTCCGTGCACGCCTTCTTCGGCGCGGGCGTCGGCTTCGGAGGCGGCTTGTTGAACTCGGCGTCCATCAGGTCCAGGAACGCGTCTCCGGTGGTGGGCATGGCCGCGGCCGCCTTCGCCGCAGCCGCGGCTGCGCGCGCGGCCGCGGCGCGCAGGCTCTCCGCCGGTGGGCCGAGGAGGGTGTAGGACACGGCGGCATCCCGGCACGCCTGCGTCGCCATTGGGTGGTAGTAGCTAGGGTTTGGGGCTTTGGGTTGTGGGTGTTGGGAGAGTTTTTCTTTGGTCGATGATGGTGCGAGTGATTTTCGTGATCGGAAGGGAAGGGGATGGATTTATTTAAAGGTCAGGGCGGGGCGGTGAATTGAGGGCCAAGTCTCTCCAAGTCGGTGCTTTGAACCGACTCTGTTGTTCCCGGCTTCCATATATGAAATTTTTCCTTATTTCAAATTCATCATCAACCGACTCTAGCTTGCAAAGTTGCAAGGTGCCTAAAGGTGTTTATAAAGTTGCAAATTACTCCCTCTCACTCAAAATAAATCAATTTCTAGGGTCACCTTTAGCCGAACTAAATTAAGTCGTAACAACACCCATGACATCAGTATTCGAGAAAAACATTTGTGACATCAAATATGTATATTGTAAAAATATAAACTAAATTAAGTTGTAACAACATCCGTGACACCAAATATGTATATTGTAAAACTATTTCATGATCTATGTGATGGCACTAGCTTTGTGTCATATAGATATTGGTATTTTCTATTTCTTTAAACTTAGTCACACTTCAAATAGATTGACTTATAGGACAGCAAAAAGAAAATAAAGAAACTCTAGGCCTCACCCTATCCGATGACAAATTTGCTATTAAAAATCCTTCGAACTCTTGGCCATCAAATGTAAATGTAAATGTAAATGTGGCATGGTTTTCTCTTCTTTGTACCATTTGATCATCCTTAGTACGTCCACACCAAAAACTCGCTCCACGTCTCCACAAAGCATCTGCAGCCGACGAGATGGAGGAGAAAATTACGAGGTGGGTGTAAATTTTTTAGTTTTATAAAGCCAGAATTAGAAAGAGTTAAAAATTAAGATCCATACTTATTTTGTTCAATTTTATACAAGTATTGATTTAGCAAGTTATTTTTCTACCATTTTTCATGAGATCACCTGACGGGAACACTCTTAAGCATGATGGTCGTTTTTCTAGTTTACAGACTAAAAACACACCAGCGCCACACCTAGTGTCGAAGCAATGCACTTATCGACATTTTCTATAGAAAAGAATACCAATGTAATTTGCTCCACTCTTAGCAAAAGAAAAAAAAAAAGAGAAGAACACTACCACCCATGTAATTTGCTCCATTATACTCTCAACAAAAAAGAAAAAAAGAACAGTAACAATGTAAGATTTACTCCATATTTATGACACGATGATCCTGCAAAATTGTGTGATATGCTATCAAACATAGCCCCTCTACGACAAACACCAATTTAATCTTGACGCGTCAAAAGTGTACATTTTTTATTTGTATACTTTTGTGAAAGTATAATTATTTGAACAAATATAATATAATATTAAATTTGTGTTCATTTCAGCAAATATAATATAATATAATATTAAATTTGTGTTTCAATACTAAGTGATGGCGAAAAATAATGTTCAAAATATAATGTTTCAAAAACAGCATTGGATGACAATTTCAAAACGCAGAGCAACAGAGTCATAGAAAGAAGATAATAAAAGCACAATGCTCTTACAGAATTGCAGAGGTCAAATTTAACTACTTGAAATTTCTGAATCAACATAGAGAACACAATGCAAGTTTCAGCACGAAATCAATAAAAACTCCATTTCCATACAGTCCATAGTTGATTTTTCAAAAAAAGTACAGTCCATAGTTTCTCCGATTTTATTGTACGTAGGACTGACTAAAACCAAGAGACACAAACTAGAGAAAATTGGACGTAGGACTGACTAAAACCGAAGAGACACAAACTAGATAGCGATTCAGTTCTTTCAGTGAGGTAGCAGCAAGCTGATATAGAACGACAAAAAGAACCAAAACTTGCAACCCTGCTTCAGCCCATCAATCGAAGACGACGAGCTTCTCGTACTCCGGCCAAGAGATGGCCTTATCCATCTGTTCCCTCGGTGTCAGTTTCTTATCTGGCACGACCTCCTCGCCATCGAGGAACAGCTTAATCATGTTCTTAGAGTAGCCGCTCACCAGCGCCACCCCCTTCTGGTCTGAGGTCACAGGCACAGAATCGGAGTTCCTCAGGTTCCAGAACACTATCTGCGGGATCGCTGTGCCGTATCCGGCCTCCGTGAACTTCCTCGTGATCACCTCGTAGTCTGTCTCCCATGCTCTCCACGCGATCTCCCTGTAGTCTTCCCACGACCTATACCTCGAGTGACTCCAATTTGGTGACGCCGCCGACGCTTGATCGAACTCCATGTCACTGAACACGAACACCTTCTTCACCATCCGCTCCGGAGGCAGCCTGCCGGCGACCGCAACGCTGAGGATCTGGTCGAACACTGCCTGAAAGTTGGTGTTCATGTCCCAGTGCATCGACCGGATAAACTGTGTCTTCTCCAAGAGGGTCTTGCCTGTGATCTGGTGCAGCTCAGGATGCGCGCTGAATGTGATAAGCCGGTGGTGCCAGGGCTCGTCGCTTAGCTCGGAGATCAGGAGGCCCAGCGAGACGCAGACGTCCATGGGGAGGCCGTGCATGCTGCCCGACACGTCGCAGATGGCTAAGCAGTTGGTGAGCTTGCCGAGTGCGCGCATATCAGACACCATGCGGTCCCACTGCAGGTCGGCGACCTCGGCGTCGTAGAGACTGGACGCCAGGATCTCGTGCGGGAGCAGGGCGCCAGCCGCGATCTTCACTTTGCCGGTCTTAACGTCGTCGAGGTAGAGGCTGAAGCGGTCGCCGTCGTGCTTCCGGAAGAACTCCTTGTAGTTCTTCATGGCCACGGACGCCACGCGCGAGTAAACCACGTCCCCCCACGCCTTCGCCGAGATGAAGATCTCGGGGACCCTGAGAGCGCGATGCAGGGGCACGAGCGCCTTCTTGCGGAGAAGTTCGCGCACGCGGTAGGCGTAGTGCTCGTCCTTCAAGTCCTCGGGGAGCTCCGACGACGAGCCCTTAGGGAAGAGGCGTCGTCCGATGGCCTCGCAGAGGAGCGTGGAGCGGTCGTAGCAGGTGTCGATGGACGGGCACCATTTCGCCGCGAGCGAGAGCTCGTTCACCTTCCCTTCTTCGAGTTTCTTCATGTCCTTGGCGAGGAGGTCGGCAAACACATCCGCCGTACAGTCATGCAGGAGCCGGTAGGTTGGGTCACGGGCGTACCTGTCGACGGCTCTCGCTGCGGCCGCCGCGCGCTTCTTCCTCCGCTCTACGGCAGCCTCACCGGCGATCTTCCGGTCGCGCTCGTTGGCGGCGTCGATGCGCGCTGTCCTCGTCCTCCAGGGGCGTGGTAACTCCTTCCACCACGTCGAACTGCGGCCGCCCTTGCCGCCCCGGGATCCGCGGCTGCGGCGAGCGACGAAACCTCCTCCTGAAGCGGCGAGGCGGGCCTGCTTGCCCGGCTTCCTCGTCGACTCGCCACCGTGGATGATACGGTGGAGGATCTCGGGAAGGTCCTTGAGGTATCCAAACTCGGCGACGGGGCCCGCGTTGAGGGCGAGCGTGGTGGGGTGGCACCCGTGCATCCAGAGCGCGGCGGCGTAGAACCCCTCGCGGTCGGACTTGCCTGTCCCGCGCACGCCGCGGAGGTTGCACGTGAGGCGGAGCGCCGTGTTCGGCTCGGCGGCCCACGCGTCGGCGAGGAGGGAGGTGACGGTCGACGAAGGCGTCCCGGGAACCACGTGGAAGAAGAAGTCGAGGCAGGGGTCCCCGGAGGTCGCGAACGTTGGCGAGCGGTTCTCCGTGAGCGTCTTCGGCGGCGGCGCCTTAGGCGCTTTGTTGAAGTTGGCGTCGAGCAGATCCAGGAACATGTCACCGGTCGCGGGCGCTGCCGCCTTCGCCGCGGCGCGGAGGCTCTCCGCTGGTGGGCCGATGAGGGAGTACGACACTGCTCGCCGGCAAGCAGCCGCCGCCGCCGCAGCGGCCGCCGCCATTGGTTTTCGTCTAGGGTTTTAGGCTTGGGTTTCGGGGTTGATCTGGGGTTTAAGGGTGCAAATGGCGGTGATTATGGCGTGAAAGCGGGAGGGCTTATCAAGTCGGGTGAGGCAGTTGCTTGCGTGAGAGAGAAGTCAACTGAACCGATCTTGTGGATGTCGATCCCGGAATGCTAGGATAATTAACTGAATTTAATATAGCAAAAATACTCTTTTCGTTTCGAGTTAAATTGATTTTCTATATTTTTTCAAGTCCAACTATTCTAAATTTTCTTAAAAAAAAAGCTTTTAAAATTTGGTCAATTTAATAGAAAATAGCACGAATATATATGGTCAGTTTGGTAGAGTTTCAGCTTCAGCTTCTCTAATAAACATCTTTTTATCAGAGAATAAAGGTACTACGATTATTTCAGGAAGAGATCAGAACATCAGTGAACCGGTGAAGTCTGCTTGATTCATGTGCCTCTCTTATCAAAACTTGCTGTCAACAGCAAATGTTCTCGTATACATTTCTCTGACTATTGTATTTTACACATTTATTACAGGGCGATGCCGCAGCATTATGCGATCATCAACTACAAAGTCCTAAGACAACAAAACGGTTGGTACAACGTACACTATATACAGCGAACTTTGTGTTCCTGTCATCTATGATCAGTGAGGTCAGCACGATCAAGACTACTATATCAGTCAATATTCAGAAGTTGGTTCTGTGGCATGTCATAATTAACCTTTGCACTCCAGGGCGGAGTATACCATGAGTTGTCATGGCAAACAATGACTGACCTGAACATCCAAGTAGATTCTGCATCAACCCAAAAAATCAGCAGGAACTACTTTAGGCTGGTTCATTTCAAATTCCTTGGAACCACGGCTTGGTCTGGAGTGCAGATCATTGATTGACTCATGTTTCTTGATTATGCTAAAAGCCCTCTGAGAATTAGTTCGGTATAAACTCATATATGGCTCAAGCATAGAATGATTTCACGATCTGGCTACTCCAAACATCCAAGGACACTGGACTTCTCACCATGTTTCATGTGCAGAACTTCCCATGTTAAGCTTAGTTGAAGAAGTATGTCGAAGTCAGAACTTCTCTCACGTCGAAGTTGCCTTGCGGTGGGCAGGGTGGAAATTCTACTGTTGGGAATGCCGTTTGGAACTCCTCCAGCAGCTGAATCGTGAAACATATGCAAAATGCATATAAATAAAACATTAATCATAGGCAATTATTGCTGTACATTTGTAGAATGAAGTAATTTTAAGAAGATGTGGAGACAAATAGTTCCAGTGGCATACATTTTCAAGAATCGGCATGCTGTAAAGCTTCACAAATTGTTGTCTCAATATCTGATTCATTTGATCAACATCACAAGCATGCACCCAAAATGAGTCATGAACCCCTGCATCCAAAGTACGTTGACAAAACAAAATATTAGCAACAAAATATAAATCGAAGATAGAAAATGCAAATATGGTTCTACTTCATACAGGAAGACAGATGTAGATACGAGCTCTTAAGAAAGAGATGCTTATGGACAATTGGGCAAACATTATATGCACACAGAGGAAAAGGCAATGGCTCTCAAGTCAGAATTCAGAATAGATTCAACATGAGACCTTTTCAATTGGTCAATTAGCAATGCAACACTGCCCAGGATTCATTGCACATTAAAAACATAAAAACGAACAACTAATAGTGAAATTTGCAGCTTCAGAGCCATCAGGTTTTGATGGTAAGACTTCATGCTATGGGGAAATCTAACAAGCATTAAAAAAAACAGCTCCATCTGAAATTTAGGGCCTAAAACGGTTTCACCGGGTTTTGGCCGTTTTAAGAACCATGTTCCTGCTCTCGTTTGCCCATGCTAAATGCAGCAGAAGTGGGACATCAAGAACGCAAGGTAATCTTTGATTGATATAAAGCCAGATGATTAGTTGAACCAAATAATGGACTTAAGATGCAGCATATATGATGTTATGATCGGTAACGTCTACAAGAGGAAGAGTCCTAGTGGCTGATCGGTGGAGTCTAAGATGTCATTGCGTCCAGATTAGATAAGTTAGTTCCAGATTAGATAAGTTAGATAAGTTAGATATGGTTAGTTGATATCTTAGAGGATATCCAGGAGGAGTTTGTTAGAGTTTATCACGTCAAGGAGTTGTTAGCGTCTTGTATCCGGACTATAAGAGTCCCAAAAGTTAATGAGAAAAAGGTTAGCCTGGGATTGTGTCTTATTGACACCCTTGGGCGCCCAGCGTCATCTATTCGCCGTCTGCTCATTGCTCGCCGTGCCCTAGCAAGTCACGGCGCCATCTCGCCGCCCACACTCTCGCACGCCCCAGCCCTACTCTCCTCCATACTTCCTCCGCAGCAAGACTCGTCGTCACGTTAAGCACCATACCATATGAGCCTTGCAACAAGAGCTAGTCAAAAGCACTAAGAAACAAACCTGCAAAATGAAGGCCAGCCTCCTTGCAAGCAATCGCTGTCATCATCATATGTGAACTATCCAGTGAGTGCACAAAATTTGGTGGAAAAGCTGCCTTTTGCCTTTGGATAGCAATCTGAAAATTATGTCAATTAATTAGCTATAAGAATGAAAAAAAAAGAAAAAAAAAGTTTTTTAAATAGCTTAACTCACCGCATCACCCTCCCGCCGTAAAGCCAGACATTGCAAAGAAGTTCGTATCTGTATGATAGGTGAAGCAAATAGTGTTCAAAAAATGAAAATGTATTAACTAAAAAGATAGCTGTGGCTAGAGGGGAAAGGTTAAATCTAGTGTCCCCAAACCTTGTCAAACTATAATAATATCAAATCATGTACTCCCTCTGCCCCAAAAAGAATGTCATACTCAGTTTACGAGAAGTCAATCCATCTCAGCTTTGACCAATTATATGCGACGAAGTAACAATATTTTTTTTCTTGTACACGCAAGAGAGTTGTGTATCATTATATTACACCCTCCAGCACGCTTAGGTCCCTAAAACATGTGCGCCACAAAAACACATAGACCGACCACAATCTCTAACACCGACAAATTAACTTTCAGGGAGCGCTAGGGCAAGCAGGTGACTAATATGGTAATACCTCGCGCCCCAGCCAAATCCCAAAGTGTAACTCCCCTACAGCTAACATCAATGAACAAGCAACACTAGGAGAAAAGGAAGCATTCATATTATCATGTGTCATAAGTATCATTACATATATAATGACATGCATTTTTATAGTAGACTTCTTTAGAGGTACAAATGTCGATACTAACTTAAGAAAGCTTGACTTAGTCCAAAATCCAGAGTGACATTCTTTTGGGGATGGAGGAAGTAATGATTAATCAGGTAGTTCATAAATCATAAGGTATTAATAGGAATGGAACCAATCACAGAATTTTTCAGTAATTCTCAAACACAGCTAGGGCATCCTTATGGTGGGTAAACTTTTCAAAAGGAACATGATGATCATGGTATTGCAAAAATCCAGGTAATACTGCAAATATAAAGAACAAAACAACTGCTGAGTAGCTGACCATATAATTCTTATATTTCTTGTAGGGCTGAACAACTGGGAGACCAACAGGACTTGTCCACTTGACTGGTTGATTTTTTGAAGCAATCATCTGTAAGGAATTGAACACATTTATCAAATGCCTCAACTGCCAAAAACTGCTGTGCCACAACTGTCAGAAACTGGATGTTTATGTCAAGACCTTTATAAAGAAAATCAAATGGAATCACTTCGTATATAAAGCTGGGGGTGTGAGTGTACCTTCGCACATTCACCAAGCCAAGCCATTATACCACGGGCAGATTGGAACATTTGTCCCAGTGCATCCAAAGTTACCTTCATCAGAAATTCAGAGTCACATCATGCCTTTGCCTCTCTAGAGGTGTCAACCTAAAATCATAGGTACACCAGAATACAGTAAATACTACAAGTAAATCACTTACCCGAGTAGCATAACAGGATACATCATACAGCAATTTATCATCTGTGATCAGCCCTTTCTCTTGCAGTCTCTTTGTAATCTGCTGGCGAGCACCAATGTACGTAACACCATATACTGATGTCATGACTGTCTGCTTGACAAGCTTCCTATCAACCTGTAAGCTAACAATGCTCATGTCCTCAACTGTTTTGTTTGATGACATAGAGTGTGCAAGAATGTTTCTTAGAATTTAAGAATACAGAGTTATGATGAGAAGGCTAACCTGATCAACCAAAACTCTTGCTAATGAAGCAGTTGGGTTAGTAGCAGGGTCCTTCATCGAGTCTTCACGTACAGAATTCATTACCCTTCAGTCGATTTCACCAAGAATTATTATTAATCCATATAATGCATACCTACTGGAGTGAACCTAACACTAGGATAATATATGTATAAAATTGATCATCTATAACTACATAGTAGATCATCCGATAAAGAAGGCACACAGTTGACGAGTTGGACTTTTTGGACAAATTCTGAACACAAGTTATGCTGTTCCACCAATCGATGCATGAACATAAAGTTAATTAACTTTTTAAAGAGACAAATATGTAAATTCAGGTATCCTTCCTTCTACAAAGTTACCCAGGACGTATATAAAAAAGAATTAGTTTTGGTATCTGCTCTTTAGAAAGGTAACTTTGTGTGAATTATGAAATGTAAAGTTAGTTCACTTTCACATGAGAATCATGTTTGTTAAAATAAAAACAGATAAGATACAGTACAGAACTAAAATAAGAGCAAAAATGTTTTGCAAGTTGTACATATTAAAAAATAAGGGAACCAGCAGGAAGAAACCCACCTAGCAGCTATTTCTGAGTAGATATCTGCAGGTTTCTCTCCGGGAACAAGATTGACAGCAACCGCGCCCATCTATAGCAGAGCATATATTAGTGTAAGAAACAACTTGTCCATAGTGTATATCTGGGTAATTCCACTTTAGATTCTAGAATTTCATGAAATCGCAAGAAAATGATAGCTTTGTAAGCTGAGGTTTGAAAGGTACAATCCAGAAAGTGTTTTCTGTTGCACATAGCAAGAACCAAGATATGATCATACTAGAGAAATGGATTGACACATTTCAAGGCTGACTCTAGCATATTGAATATCATCACCATTACATCAACCATGCATAATGAGGATTTTAAAGGCAGTCAATATGCTTATCAACTAACAGGATGACAACAAAGTCAGTGCTCTCACTTGAACAATGCTTGAAGAAATCAGACTACTTACCGCTTTCATAATTCTTAAAAGACAACAGAAGATTAAATGCAATGCACTATTTATAACTAAGAAAAATAAAGCCAAACTAATAGTGAAACTAAAAGTTACGTCATTTTTACTCCAATTATTTTCAGGATGCTGTTGGGGTAAATCAGACTGTATGGCAATAGCTAAGCACCAAGTGCTAATTCTACACAAACCACATCATGAGGTGCATAATAATAAGAGGATCAAAGGCTGAACAGAATTCTAAAGTTGAACACACTTACATAGTCCCTTCCAAGAGCGGCATAGTGTTGTAAACCATTGCATGAACCATCCTGACAACGAAAACAATGATAACTGACAAATTAGTAGTGTCATGGAAATGTAGGCTATGTAGAATGCTCTGAGAATCAACAAATGTGATTTCTACGCATAAGACATTAACTGTAAAATAGACTAGGGTATCCTTCGACTTATCCACATAAGTGATTAATTAATACAAAAATCCTAGATTGTGTCTCACTTTCGAAGCCAAGAAAAATAATAATATTGTGAAAGGCTAGTCCAAGGACATACAAAACAAACAATACCTGATGAATAGGCAGGTGAGAGACAGCACAGTAAGGTGATGGATTTTTTAAGGCGTCAGAGAGGTCCATGCATGCAGCTAAACACTGAAAAGGATCCTCGGCGTTCGTCCACCAGCGGTTCCCATCAACAGGATTTGCTGCTGAATCAAATATATCAAGCAGTTGGTTCTCCACAAAAGCTAGCTTGCCCTCATGAGAAAGCTTTTCAACACCTCCACCATATTTGTTAGCCAAATGTATCTTCAACCAGCACAACCCGGACTTTCCTAGTGGCCTCCCTTCAGCATACTCTAGAACACCCCGACAAAGATCTGAACCTAGGTGACTCAAATGAGGATGCATAGGGTATGCACGACCACGAAAATCTAAATTGTGAGGGTAATAAAATCCATCCTCCTCTCTCATTTTACGAGCAACCTGTTTACATAAAAGGAACAAGTATAATTCCAGAAATGCGATAGCCGATAGCATATAAACTGCACTACAATATCTCAGCAAGAATGAACATTAACTATTTATACTTCATACCGAGAGTTTGAGCTCCGTGTCGCATCTCTCAGCATGCAGTTCACGGTTAGTTTTCTTTGCCTTCTTTAAACTCCACCTCCATTTCTGCATTTCATCTGGGTCCTCTGATTCTGGTCGTTCAGGCAGAGGAATCTATAAACAAAGATAAGAACAAATATATGGTAAGCGAGGAGAATGAACAGAATGGGAAACATAGTACAAATAATTTCAAGATCCAGAAATATTAATCATACGAATGAACTCACATTTGCCCTGTCCACCAGCCCTGCAATGCCTCCACCTCGACTCCAGATAGTCTCAACAACATCATGAACTCTTCTATTCACCCTCCATTTAGTACTCCCAAGGATATCTAATGCCTGGCAACATGCTAATATTTAAGCAAGCACCAAAAAATAATGGTCAAAGGGATATGATCATGTTAAATATCATGTGAAGCATGGAGTGGATCTATATATAGACCTGATGGTTTTATCTTTTGAACAAAATGGAAAAGGATTTGGAGACCTATGGTTATCGTGGTTTAAATTAAAAGTTAAAACACCTCATATTGTCAGACTTATAGTCAGTAGAGCAACAGAGAACCCATATGTGAAGTATTTTTTATGCTGAGGACAACAATAAGAAATGTAGATGCACGTTGTGACATAGATGGGAGATCAGTAAACCTTAAATACTTTTCGCAGCTGTTTTCTTGGAACACTATTAATGGCATCCTTTTGGTCCTTCACACCATGTGTCCTCATAATGTATGAGGGAAGAAAAAGGTGACCACCTTTATCATAACTGCAGCAAATTATCGTTGGCGTATTCGAATCACCCAAAACAAGAAGCATTAAATTATATGAATCAATACAATCATACACAGTCTCAATATATAAGGAACTTGCTGGAAAGGTAGAAAAATTGAACACCAACATACCCTTTCCATTTATTCGGAGGTACCAGCATAGGAAGGTAGGGTATATCCACATGCCTAGCCTGCAAGTTCAGAATTAAAATAATCCTAAAACTCGCTTTATTACACAAAAAAAGGTGTCAAGCAGAAAAAGAAATTTGCAATTTGTCATCCCCACTTTTGACGTGAGACAATGCCCACAGAAAGGAAGGTGAGTAAAATTGTTATCCAATTAATCTTTTGGTTGTCATGATCAACAAGAATATTTTATATCAAAAA
Organism: Cymbopogon flexuosus; assembly: GCA_027790015.1. Lineage (NCBI taxonomy): Eukaryota > Viridiplantae > Streptophyta > Magnoliopsida > Poales > Poaceae > Cymbopogon > Cymbopogon flexuosus. The sequence goes on from JAKNSH010010116.1 coordinate 15,892, forward strand.
AACTGATGTGGTTGGCAGTGCAAAATAAACTTACAGTGGTTTCAAACCCCTCATGCACAAGATGGTCACACTCTATGACCCAATGTTTCTTCTTTAGCCTCCTGCAGGTTGAAGAGAAATATCATAAAAAGACTCTTCTGCACAATGCTAAACCAGCAGGCATGCTAGTTCAAAACTTTCAACCACACAACATGGAACAGTGCAACACGATTGTAAAGGAAAAAACATAGCCCTACCCATTTTCTATTATTGGCTGCCGTAGCACATGCTTAAATGCAGGTCGAATATCTGGAGAACTATCTGGTGTTTGATCAGCTGGTGGCTGCACAAACGCTGAATCTAGTAATAATTCAATCAGGCGACTTCCCAACTGTATACACGAAATGAGTATTAGAATTAAAAATTTAGAATGTGAGTGACAAGGCTTGTGTTTCTGTTTGCACTGTACAGAAAACAAACCTTCACTTGGGCTTCTGTGCCCCATTCCTCCAATTCCAACTCCTGTTGAACTAGCTTCTGTGCTTCACTCATCTTCCGCCTCTTAACTAAACTCTTAACACGTTTACGGCATTTAGCTTGCTCCATCTCCAATGCTGGATCATTTTCACCTTGGTCTTTCTTCTTCCTACTTTTCTGAAAGAATGACTGGACTTTGAACTGTAAAGAAAGGAAAGGGAAAGCACCAGTTTTCAGTGGACTGCCAAATAAATTCCCAACGGGGAACACAGTAAAAGGAATTAGAATGAGCTGAAAAGTAAGGAACCAAAAATAGCATTAAGTTACTTCCATATTTGATGTAATCATACTTCAGAACTCTACAAAAAGTACAGAAGCTGCACTCTAGTGCACAAGGTGAGTAACTGATTCTACAAGAAGACGAATTCTAAATCTCACTGTTAAAAAAAATCTAATTCTCATTTTAATAGTTCCAAACTTTTTAACTCTCCACTACTTTGTGATGTACAGACACATATATTGTAAAGTAAGCTCAAATCGCCATCATCTTTTTTTTTTTTTAGTTTAAGGGCAACGCCCCCATCCATTACGTAAAGCAATAGACCAAATTCAGTTTTACAGCACCGTGTGAAGAGGAGACCACCCCAACACTCAAAGTTCCAGACCAAAATGCAGGTTTCAAATTACAGACTACAGGGCAGGTATGCAGGTTTTTTATGGATAATAAGTAGGTCAAATCTCAGATTATTACTACAGCAAAATTCTCAGAATATACCATTGCACAGTTTAAATCTAAACTGCAGATCTTGCCTAATGCCCTCATCAGTTCCTACAACTTCAATTAGCTCCCCAAGCCTGATTAACCCTCTTGCTTGACTTGGCACTTAGCAGAACTGTAACCTAAACAGATGTAATCATGTCCACTAT
>JAKNSH010010220.1:0-18427 GCA_027790015.1 Cymbopogon flexuosus
GAGTACACTTCATTTCTCGATCCTCTTTTATCTCTCTCCTATCGTCTCACCGTGCATTCCATTGAACAAGTCTATGTGCTCACGTAGCTTTTGGACACACGATGAAACACAATCAAACCTCACCAAGCTAAGCAAATAATTGTACTCCTATACAATTTCAGGGCTATATATTTTATATGCTCTGTTTGATCATAACGCTAACGCTATATAATAGCTAAATAGAACCTCCATCTAATAGGTCCCCTAACACTAGAACCCTAACGCCGGCAAGACCCTCGTCTCCGATGCCGGTGGTAGGGTAGGGTGGAGAGGGACTACTTAGACGGACTTGCCTTGCACGGTCACGGTTCTGAGTGTGACGCATTGCATAATAGAATGTGTGTCTATAGATGCACTTTTTTTTGACATAATTTTGATTTTTTTGAATTAGTTTATGGGCATTTAGGTCTACATTGGGTTTTGCTAAATGAGCTTGACTATAAAAAGTAGGAAAATAATAAAAAGGATATATATATAGAGAGAGAGAGAGTAGGATTTGACTTTGACCGACTCCACGGGCCACGAGTGATAGACTTGCGAAAGAAGTAGAAAGGCGGGTCCCATGGACACGGTGGCCGCTGCTGGCCCAACCACTGGCAACGGAAATATCCAAAAGGACCCCTCGCATTCCGGAGCCTATAACAGATGAATCCTCGATTCTGCTTCTGGTTGTTGGCTTCCTCCCCTCCTTGGATCCTTCCTGTTGCCTCCTACCTCCCCCACCGCGCCGCGCCGCCTCACCGACGGGCGGCGATCCCCACCCACCCACTCTACATGGACACGGTCATGGAGTTCTCCTCCTCCGCCATCCCTCCTCCTCCCTCCTCCTGCTAGGAGCGGCGCCGCGGAGCCGTGTGGCGTGGCGTGGCGTGGACTGGAGATCCAGCTCCCTCCAGCGTGGACCAGGGCGCCATCCGTCGTCGATTTGGACTCGGATTCACCTCGCCTTTTCTCTTACTCTCCCTGGTAAGGAACCGCTTCATCCCTCTGTATCTTGCTTTGCGATCAGGGTCAGCGCTCGAGAAAAGATCAAATCTTTCCCTCTGGCCTCTGCTCAAAACGAAGAGAAGGCGAAAAAAAAAAATCCTCCTTTCCCCTCTTCTTCTTTTCTTTCTCTCCATTTCGTTCAGTTTGTTGTTGCGGATTGTGTGCTGGACTGCGAATTTCTGTTTGTTTACCTCTCCAAGATAGTTGGGGTTGCTTCATCTCAATCACGTGCGGCTCCGCGTTGTAACTAAATGTTGTAAATGCATCTGACAGCCATCCTACAATGTTGCATTTTGGACTCTACCTGTTCCCCCCAGATTCTAGTGATTAAATCCATTCCTTGTACAGCTACTCAACACCTTAATTTGCCCTATTGTTCGGATCACGAGCAAAACAAAGTGCAATGATTTCTAGAATCAAACCTGAAAGTCACATTTTGTTCCTTCTTCTGATTCGAGTAGCACAGCAGTGAGCCATAAACTCTTCATTAACTATGCATGTTTTCTTTTCGCTTCTACCTACTTGGATTGGATATGAGTCACAGTAAGTATGCGAGAGTGTGTCAATTGTATTTGCATTGAACCCTCACATGCATAGTAAATACCAAATTATGATTCCATCGGGCTTGTTTGTATTGGTCATTTTGCAATCATAGTGAAGGCCTGCTGAAAAAATGTGTGTCATTGGGCCTTAAAGCCTGCAGCCCATTTTCCTGCTGAACAAATTTATGTCCTTGCTTGACCTAACATTCAACTTGTCTTCAATTTCTTCCATGCTTCTTATTCGAACCTTTTTCTTTCAGCGTGTTTTTTATGTGCTATCTTTTGCTGAATGATAGTTTTAGAGACAACCTGTGCTCTAATTGTGTTAACTTAGAAATTCCATAATTTATTGTGGAGGTGCAGGCCTGACATTGGTGACCATAATAGGCTTATTGTGTTGATTCTACTGGTTTTATTTATAAACAGCTAATGGTACATCCTAAATAAACATTATATATGTTAATTTGCATCAATGTTTCGTTTCAGGTCTGCCTTGAGGGGGTCACATGTGTTTCCGTGGCGGTTAGAAGTCTACAACTCTACAGACGTGAAGTTGTGGTTGGATTTGTTAGCCGGTATTACACTCCCTTCTTGCCTGCCACCTCTTTTCTCCTGTTCCTCTCTATGTTTCCCCTCCGAAAAGGTGGCAAGAGATTTCCCGTTATATTATTAGGCTATTAGCAGCAGAAAAACAAAAGGAGGTTACAGAATTAGTTCCAGCTCAATGACTAGCATAGGACCAGGGTATACTTATGCTAATGCCTGAACATAGACATGGCCCCCACAAAATAACACTCGCATCTGAGTCAACATTCCTCGCCTTATATGAGTTGGTACTATATCTGTTTGCTTCATCCTTCACCAAAAACTTACTGTTCTCCATTTATATTTAGAACAATGACAAATGGCTGTACAAAACGAGTATAAGAAGTAGCACTATAGGCCTTTTAGGCTTTTATGCACAATTTCTTTTTGTTTGTGCTTTTCCTGTTTGAAAACATATTTTATTTGCTGAAGTTTATGCTGTTATGATTATTATTTGGATGACAATTCTCATCATCACTAATATCGATATTATGACTAGTCATTACTACTTTATGCGGTTTAATTGTCATCCACTTGCATTTTTAAATCTTACTGGGTTCTTAATCTTCAAAATGGATGAAACACCATGATGTAATATTTTGTAATTGGTATCTTCTGTGCTCTTATCCTTGTTCAGGCATAGCAAATTGATATTTGAAAATTCCATGGTTTAAAAGAATCTTAACCAACATCGCTGGAATATAAATCGCAAACCTATTGTTCACTTGAATTGTTAATCACAATGTAGATAGATTTCGTATTTACTCTTGCAATATCCTGTTTGATGTTGTTATTTAGTATTTACACTCGGTTGATGATATCTTCATTTGTTTGACCTGCTATTGTTTTTAGTTTCTTATTCTTTAGATTATGTCAAAAAGTAGCCTAAACTCAAAGGAGCGTTATATTTTAAGAGTTCTTACATATTGTGAACTTATTTTGCAGTTCATGTTGAGGGCAAAGCAACTTGGCACCCTAACTCAGTGTGCACGATCCTTCTATCTTAATGGATCAAGGTGCGGTAGCACAGATGGAGCTTCATGCACATGCCCTGAGGATGAGACTTATGCTCCAAAAAGGCAGACTGCAACTGCTATTGAGCAGAAGTCTCATTCAACCCACAAAACATCTGTGAAGATTCAGCCTCCTGTACAAGATGTTATTGGAGCTACTGGCCACCCAGCTCCAGCTGTTCATGCCACTACCTCACCTCCACAAAAGGAGACTGCATCTAGTAACAGAAGCAATCGTCCTCACAATCATCATCAGATTATAGGAAGTGATTATGTACAGCCATCTAAGCAGACAGCCAGAAGCATTTCTCAATCAGGAATTGCTGGAGCTGGTGTATATTCTGAGCTGGTTAATATCAGGTCCTCATCTAATAATGGAAGCGCTGATCAGGCTCCACAGATGGGTACTAACTATTCTTATCAGATTTTATCTGATAGCCATTCTTCTAATAACAGGGCACAGAATCAACTTAACTTTCCCGAGGGAAAGATGGCTTATAACCCTTCTGTAAACAATGAATTCAGGAAGGGGTACCCAAGAGCTGGCTATGCAAAGCCAAAGCAGAGTTTCTCAGGACCATCTGTGATGGTTTCCAGTTCACCATCACAAATAAGGAGTCAAGAGCATCATGGTCCACCCTATGCAAAATATCATTCTAATCATTTGAATTCAGATGCCAGGCGAGGTGAAGTACAAACTCGGAGCCCATCAGGCCCCAATGTTTCTAGTGGTTCTGGCAACAAAACTCAGGGTTCTGCAGGAACAATAAAAGCTCATGGTGGAGGACCCCAATCAAACTTGAGATCATTGAAGTCATTGCGGTCAGTTGAGCAGTACTACCACACATTGCAGCAGATGAAATGGGGTCCAATGACCGAGCATGTTCTGGATAATCTTCATTGCAGGATAGATGCGTTCCAGGCAAATCAAGTACTCAAGCTGCTTCATGACCACACTGTCGCTCTTGGTTTCTTTCAATGGTTAAAGAGGCAACCTGGATTCAAGCATGATGGTCATACTTACACAACCATGATAGGCATCCTCGGGCAAGCCAGGCAATTCGGTGTTTTGAAGAAACTTCTGGATGAGATGAGCCAAGCTCACTGCAAACCAACTGTGGTGACATACAACAGAATAATACATGCATATGGCCGTGCAAATTATCTTAAGGAGGCTGTTAAAGTATTTGAGGAAATGCAGGAAGCTGGTTACGAGCCTGATCGGGTTACATATTGTACATTGATTGATATCCATGCTAAAGCTGGATACCTGGACATTGCAATGGATTTATATGGCAGGATGCAAGAAGTAGGTCTGTCACCAGATACATTCACCTACAGTGCCATGGTTAATTGCCTTGGTAAAGGTGGTCAATTAGCTGCTGCGTATAAGCTTTTCTGTGAGATGATTGAAAATGGCTGCACGCCTAACCTTGTTACTTACAACATCATGATTGCGCTCCAGGCCAAAGCAAGAAATTATGAAAATGTTGTTAAGCTGTACAAAGACATGCAGGTTGCTGGGTTCCGTCCTGATAAAATAACTTACAGCATTGTTATGGAAGTTCTTGGTCATTGTGGCCATCTGGATGAGGCTGAGGCTGTTTTCATTGAGATGCGGCGTGATTGGGCTCCTGATGAGCCAGTATATGGACTTTTGGTTGATCTCTGGGGCAAAGCCGGCAATGTTGACAAAGCACTAGGATGGTACCAAGCAATGCTTCAGGATGGTTTGCAGCCTAACGTGCCTACCTGCAATTCGCTCTTGAGTGCTTTTCTGAAGATGAACAGATTTCAAGATGCCTACATCGTGCTCCAGAACATGCTTGCTCAAGGGCTTGTTCCATCTGTGCAGACTTATACCTTGCTGCTGAGCTGCTGCACCGAGGCTCAGGCACAGATGGGTTTGTGCGGCCAGCTCATGGCCATCACTGGACATCCAGCTCACATGTTCCTGCTGTACTTGCCTGATGCAGAACCTGGTGGCCAGAACGTCAGGGATCACACCGGGTATTTCTTGGACATGATGCACAGCGAGGACAGAGAGAGTAAAAGGGGCCTAATGGATGCTGTTATAGACTTCTTGCACAAGTCTGGTCTCAAGGAGGAAGCGGGCCTTATATGGGAGGTTGCTGCGCAGAAGAATGTGTACCCAGATTCTGTGAGGGAGAAGAGCTCGTCGTATTGGCTCATCAACCTTCACTTGATGTCTGAGGGCACAGCAGTGACTGCTCTGTCCAGGACACTTGCCTGGTTCCATAGGCAGATTCTGACATTGGGCACTGGCCCTGAAAGAATTGACATTGTCACTGGCTGGGGCAGGAGGAGCAGGGTAACTGGATCTTCGCTGGTTAGACAATCCGTTCAAAAGCTTCTAAACCTCTTTGAATTCCCATTCTTCACCACCCGTGGAAATACTGGCTGCTTTGTCGGCTGCGGGGAGCCGCTCAACAAATGGTTGCACAATCCTTATGTTGAGCGCATGCATTTATTGTAAGCTTGCAGTGAGGTCACTGGCCAGGCCAGAAATAAGGGACCTATTTAAGCAGGCACAGTTTTGTGGAAGAATCAGCTTTGGATGAATAAAGATGTGCACCCTATAGTTCATTCCATAGGGTGATTTAGGTAGGTCAGGTGCAGTTTGGTAGCCGAATAGTCTATGCTTGGAAACTATTTAGTGTGATTTTTTTAACATTTAGAGATGGAATTGTTCGTCTAGCATAAATTTCTCTCAATTAGCCAGTGAGGATTACAAGTGTTCCATGTTTCTATTCTTCATTTTAACTTGAGTAATAGGTAGACAAGTCCTGCTGACAGGTAATGTTGTTGATAAATAAGTGTTGATTATTGAGAGTTGAGACAGAAGAATCATAACTAGATGCACATTCTGATTGGTTAAGTACAATTCAGAACGAGATTGTAACTATTATCACTCCAGATTGCACTCTGTACACCTAGATTGTAGCAACTATCATGCAGTGATGCTATGTACCTCATCTTAGGTTAGTGTTACAATTCAGTAGCAAAATGTAGCTCCCTGATCCTGGTCATCTTGGAATATCCTTATCTTGATTGCATATTTGTTGGTATCCCTGAATCATTCCCAGATAATGCAAGGAGTCTCTTTCATCACTCGATTCATTTCCTTCTCCGATACTCCCAGTTACAATTGCAAACAGGACTGCTGCTCTGAGAGATTGCTAGTCGACGCTAGTGTGCCTATGCTTGTCCCAGCTATATACCGACCGGTCCATGCATTCTGTGGAACAAAAACTAATGCTGGTCATAAACTTTTTTCTTCTCACTTCAAATATGAAATAATCAAGTATTTATTGAAGTTTGTGGTGAGCCTATTGATCTTTTAACTAAAACAATAATCTAAAGCAGTTTTGTACGGCTTACCTGAAAATTGAATCCGCCTGTGGCCCCATCAACATTAAGAACCTAGAGCAGAGCAAGGCCATCCGCAAAAAGTTAAATAAACTGTAACTGTAAGTTTGCTGCTCCAGAATGTTTTGACTTCAAGAACGATATATTACCTCTCCTGCAAAGAACAGATTTGGCTGTTTCTTGCTTTCCATAGTGCCAAGTGATATCTTTAACAATAGGGAGGCAAGTTAGGTGTATGCAAGTTGATTTCATGTTCGAGAAAATTGCAGTTAAAGATTAGGGACCTCAGCAAGTGGAACACCTCCTGCAGTCACAAATTCATCTTTAAATTGGCCCTACGTACAATATAAATCACAGTGAGCCATTGTTGATATCCTATAAATGATTGGCAAATTTCAGTTATCATATTATGATATCACACACCTTCCCGACAACCTCAAACATCCACTGTTTCAACCTAAGGGCTATTGCGTTTAGATGATTATTTGGCATGGAGGCCCAGTGCGTATCACCATTTAAACTCTGCAAAGGTCAAACTTTCCCTGATAAAATCATCTAATTAAATGGATAAGCAAAGCACTGTTCAGTAATGGTATCACCTCCTGTTCTAGCAGGAATCTCCAAAATCTCTTCACCAGGCCAAACTCCGTGGGGAACGTGTTATTCACTTTGTGCTTCTGCAGTTCAAATTCATCGTTATTTTTTTATGGAACTGTTAGAATATTTCTCTTATGATTTTGAAGGCCATTTAAAACTCTGTTAAAAATATTCCAATGTGACAGACGGAAGCTGCAGTTATTATTTGTGCTGGTAAAGTCAAATATCATCTCAGCAAGCCAAATAATTAGTAAGACTCAGAACTATTGCAGCAATATGCTAGAGTTTCACAGCTCGTTAAAGCAAAAGAAAATCAAGAGTAGTGAAACCAGGAAAAGATTCAGTTTCTTTTGAAGATTTATGGCACTAACTTAAGTGGGTAAAGGAAATGGTACAAAGAAAGAAATGGACCGCATGCTGATCTTTGTACTGGAATAGGACGCGCTTCAAGTCCTCAATATGAATATCAGGTACAAAGTCAACCATAAGTTTTCCTGTGTTGAGAGAAATGTATTAGCAAAGTGGATACTACTGAGTGTACAGAACGTCAACCATCAGATTTCTTGTTCTCAATTTTAAACTATCTGGTGAAACTGAAAAGGAAAATATCAGATGAAGAGTGGATCACCAGAGAAACGAAGAAAACAGGATATGCAACATATGTTTGTTCTCAGAAAGGTGCCATAAAAGGTTAACAGAAAGTACTAACATTTGGATTTATGAAGACAAATAACATTCTAAATGATAATAAATTTGGCAACGTATGCTATGCAAACCAGCCTCCTGTGCAAACTATGCAAACTCCAATCAAGACCATAGAAATCTAATACGTTGCCAATAAATTTAGTATGACAAAGTAATGGTCCATAGGTGCAATATTATCAAGTCGTCCAACTAATCGCGATTAGTTGAGCTGATCGGTGCCATGGGGATCAACTATGCACTACAATTAGTATGGCGATCAGTGCATAGCGAATAGGATCGATTTGATTATTTGATAACATTGCGTAAGTGTCCAAAACTCCAAATGCTCCCAAGTCTGTAAAAATTTCTAACACGAAGAGTCAGGTCATTAAGAAATTTACTAATATGCATACATTCCTAAATCATAACTTAGGAAAGTCACCATTGCTCGAAAGGAACAAAAATAACAACGGAAAGTGCAAGGTACTCCTGGAACTCTAAATAAAAGAAGAATGCAATCTGGATCTACCTAAAAAAATGCAGACTACAAAACTAGAGAGATATAATAATGATGCAATTGCACCCATTATTCAATCTAGTGAAAGTCCTGTACATTTTAATTGCATCATACCTTGGTAGTTGCACTGATGTAGATCACGAGCTCCCCATGCCGACAACCGCAGCACAACAGGCCCACTAAGACCCCAGTGTGTAACTAACATAGGCCCAGTCTGTAAAGACAAATCACTTGGGGTAAGTAACTAGTTGTATACCTCTCTAAGAGCCAGACAAATGCTGAAAATAAATGACATGTTCACCTGAGTTAATTCGGGGATACTTTTTTGAAAACCATCTAGCTTCAGTTTTGCTTTGACTATTGGAAATGTAACCTACATGGCAGAAAGAGAAAAGGGAGTCATTGCCGCTCAGTACTCCTGCTAGAAACAAAAACCAACTGCACAATGAGGCTTCCTTCTGTAAGACACAAGTCTTGATGTTTAACCATGTTCCTGGGTAGCAAATAAATTATGGGCACTAGGCAGGTAAACAGAGGAAACTCATGTAATTTGGCTGCACGACTTACAAATTATCACTATTTTATTACTGGATAGAGTAACTCTTAGCATGGGAATTGAAATAGCTTCTGTGGATGCATACCCCAGCGAGATCAGCCAGGCGCTTGTCTGAGATTTTAAATGTGAATAAGCTGGGCACTGGTGCAATAATGGAATGACCGAGTTGTGCAGCAATTGAATAGCCCTACAGGTAAGCAAATTGTTAACTTTCTGCCCTATATGATATGGCGACAAAATATGAAGATACAATGTGAGGGGCAAAAAAGAATTCACATACTTGCTGGCTGCTACCTGTAGCAACCAAAACATAGTTAGCGTTGATATAATCAACAAGATCGGCCGTACGTTTCTCAACCTTGATAACAAACTTTCCATCTTGAGCAACAGAGGCACTAGACACAGATTTGCCGGCCTGCAGAGAAACTTCCATTTGGTTTTGAAGTGTGGTTAGGGAGTGGCGGCAGTAGCATGAGGGGGAATTAACAGGAAAGGCAATTATTTAGCAAGAGGTACCCCCAAGCCTTCTTGCTTCGTTCAGTAGACAGTCCACAACAGAAGCTGAATTGTCAGTGACAGGGAAGACTCTGCCATCGTCCTCCGTCTATGAGATGGCGAGCAACGTTAGCAGCCAGAAGGCGTGGAGGAATGCATACAGAATACAAGACTCTGAAGCAACTAGCGTGCTACCTTAAGCTCGACACCATGATCTGTGAACCAGCGCATGGTATCCTGCGGACCATGAGCAGTAAAGAAGGATCCTCGGAGCTCTTTGTTCCCCCTAGGATAATTCCTCGCCAGTCCCTGCAAACAACGCAACAAATGAGCACTGCTGATATGTGTGCAGCAACCCACGACAATGCTAGTGAAAGGACGGATGACGGCGTGGGCACCAGAATCTAGGAAGAGCAGGAATTGCGCATTACCATGGGCTCAAGATGATGGCCATTGGTCACGTTGCAGCGGCCACCGCCGGAGATCTTGACCTTGGACAAGAACCTGCCTTTCTCGACGACCGTGACGTTGAGGCGCGGAGCAAGTGTCTTAGCCCTTATGGAGGCGTAAACGCCCGCCGCGCCGCCCCCCACCACGACCAACGACGGCTCCTCCTCCTCCTCGTGTTGCCCCTGCACACAAGCGTTGTGGTGGGGGGACATGGCATGAGAGAGCTTGGAGACGACAGGGCGGCACATGGGTCTTACTTGCTCGCTAGGAGAGGCGGGGATAGATGAGAGACAGGTCGTCGTCCTGCAGAAGGCGGTGGCGCGGCGAGCGGTGGCGAGTGTGGGCTGGAGGCACGGCGGCATTTCGTCGAACAGCTCCGCTGCTGCTATCTATCTCTGCTCTGCCCAGCTCCAGCTGACGGGCACAGGCAGGTGGAAGAATCACCTGAATTAATTGGGCCCACCCTTTGTATCTAATTGCTTGCTGACGATGATTTGGGCCGGGCCTGCTTCCTCTAACTGGGCTCCATGCTGCACGGGCCTGCACGCCATCCGGCTCTCCGGACGGGGCCCACAAACTTAACAATATGACTTTTTCAGGGTCTTTGATCTATATATTTGACTGTTATTTATTTTAGATACATACCCTCCAGAGCAAAAAATATTTGTCACAATATGACTTTTTCAGGGTCTTTGATCTATATATTTGACTGTTATTTATTTTAGATACATTCTTAAAATCCTCAAAACTTAAGAGATTGCAAGGATATGAAAATATAATTTTCTTGTTTCCATAGTAAATAATTTCAAATTATTAATTTGTAGGTTTTTTTGTTATGACATGAACAATATTGTCAACCGATATTTATTTTTCTTATGACAGGATGTGCCCCGCACATTTTGCTTTCCAAGTATTCCCTCCGTCCAAAACACTTAGGCCCTATTTTGATGATGTTATTTGAGAGGGAGAGGGTAGTTACGTCCACTCTAGTAAACCTCATTTACTTAGATCACTACAGTTGAGCTTGATTGTAAATCAGGCCTCCTGCAATGCCTCAATTGAAGCAGTGCAACATTACTTGCATATTGATTTGAGTATAATGCTATAAACGGAAGAGTATCCGCCTTTATAATCCTTGGGAAGATCAGTGGCATCCAGTTGTGTATAAAATAAAAAGAAAAAAAAATAACGAAGTTGTGGCAGCTACCATCCTTGACCGTACAGACAGACAGACAGACGTTGTGAACCGACAAGGTCACGGATGCACAGTGAATCATGCGTGGGCTACAAGGGTCTTGTCGTCTTCACTTTCAACGTCCGACACGAGGCTCATGCAATCAGGAATAATAATCACAGAGATCAAAGTTGCCTCTTTGGTTGCTAACTATAGTGGAGTACGTACTACAAGGAAATGGAAAAGTAATGGATAAGTGGCCAGGCAGACACCATCGTGCCCAGCCATGAACTTCCCAGATGATATCTTTGACCAGGATCGAGATCTTCTAGTTGCGATGGCAAGAAAAATAATAACAATGATGATGTATAAAATATAATATATCCTTTCCATCAATCACACAGCTCAGAGAAGGATTTATCCACACAAATCTAAGCAGCTGGCCTAGCCTGCCCAGCCAGTTGCAGCCATCTTGCATTGCATTTTGGCAGCAGGCAACATATGATGAAACTTAACTAGAGTCTACATGCAACAGATCTGCAGATCTGGACGCAAACCACATTATTCCAGGGAGGAAGCATCTCAAGCTCAACTCCATACATGCAGATGCATTCATTCATTCGTTCATTGAAGCTCACATGCCACACGCAGAGAGGACACAGCCAATGATACGAGTTAGTGAGATCTGACTGGCAATGCCTTTGGCCCCATGCATATGATCGATCCATCATTGGCAGGTCAGTTAGAATTGAAATCCACAGCAAGAGAGGATGTAGAAACACAGAATCACAAGCATGCACCCAATCCCATCAGTGGCCAAAAACTCTGTGCTCCCCTCCAAGCACTTATTTATATAGCCGAGCAAGGTTCATAAATTGATTGTCATACCATGTGAGGCGAAGACAGAAATAGGGGATTACAGAGAGGGATCTGTCTCAGTTCAGGTACTTGTCGGTGCTTGCAGTTCGGTTAAATAAACGAAACAAAGAGAAGCCAACCACCATCAAATTCACACGTCGGTGGGCAAAAAGGAAAAGAAAAAAAAAACTTCTTCTGAACAGGCAAAATTACACTGTGTACGACTGCTGGATGGTCTCGATGTCAAGCCCCTTCAGCTTCACAACAGACTCCACATGCCCCTTGAGTGTGTGAAGCTCCCGCAGCCTGTAAAATAACAATCATGAATCCAATTCGCATCGCTGTCAAGCAACTTTAAAGCTGTTTCTAACTATTGCCTACCAGCACAGCAAAAAGGCGCTTTTCACCCCACAAAAGCATAGTAATAATGCATTCATGAAAAAGGAAAGGAACAGGGGTGGGCCTAACTGCTTAAAGAATAGCACACATAAGAAAACACTAATTACTGCTTGTTCTATTTAGGAACAAAGTGGTTTGTGATCTTACCTGCTTAAAGAATAGCACACATAAGAAAACACTAATTACTGCTCGTTCTATTTAGGAACAAAGTGGTTTGTGATCTTACCTTGCAATCTCGGCCCTCCTCTTCGCCTCTTCAGCCATCTGGTTCAGCTCATTGTGCCCAGCCTTCTCTGGGAACATCTTGGCATCAGGTGCCTGTAGCCCATGCAGGGTCCTCTGTGCATGTGCCCACTTCAGCTCCCTCTCTTCCCTACCAAAGTCCTTCTTCCTTGTGAACGCAATCTACAGAACGATGATGGGAATTAGTTCACACGCTCATGGTGCCCGAAACTCCGATAGACAATTGACACATGTGCAGCACATATTATTAGCTTATTACCCTCTGCTCAATGACAAGATCCCATGCTTTCCCGCTAAGAGCATATCTGATGAGGAACTTGATGATATCAAGCGGGAAGTAGAAGATGATGTTGTAAAGCCACACAATACCAGCCCAGCCCCATCCAATGCCTTTGATCGAAGTGAATGCCCAGTCAGCATACACAGCAATCAGTGTTGCAATCTGCAATTAAACGGGAGATTTTAGCTCAATGTAACTTATAACTCCTGAAGAAACATTTCACAAGGAAAGGGAGTAAGAGCTTACCAGCTGTGCAACCAAGAAAGCAAAGACCAATAGAAACCCAGGGCGCTCCACAAATGACCAACTCCGGGACCTTGTCACAAAGATGAGGGCTTGGCTGATGGTGCTGACTTGCAGGTAAACAGCAGAGGCAAGCTTTTGGAAATCATCTTGAGCCGTCTTCTCAAGGCTTTCAACATGAAATATTTTCTGCAATATTTTTCACACCAATAAGCAAAAATAAGGCCCTAAAGTAACATTAGTTCTCTAGCCAACATTAGTGTTAAGAAAAAAAAATCAACTGAACTAAGATTCATCGAAATCCAAATGCAGTTAAGCATTTGCAAGAATCCTTACTGGGAAAAAGTTTGTCTTGTATGCAGCCCAAAAGAAGATGACAGTCATCATTGCCTGATATCCACCAAGGACAACTCCAGTTGTGAAAATTTCAGCCAGCTTCCAGCTGTCGGGTAGTGGGGATGGTTTTACACGATCCTTTGATATAGTCATTATGGTACCTATTCATCACATCAAATGGTCGAATAGCATTATAACCTTTTTGGGTTTTTACTTCAACTTCTTTCAAAGACAGACGGAGGAAAGTACCATCATTTAGAATTGCAATGATTAGGACCATGAATGGGGGGAAATCAAATTTCCAAATGAGTGCAAGGAGCATAAATCCAAGCTGTCAAATTAAGGGAAAACCGGTAGTTAAAACTTCAAGCAATATTGTAGGATGCATGGGAATATCACAAAGGTTTTGCTTCTGTTGAATCCAGTAGAAATTTAATCAAACAGAATCAGCATGCAAAGATCTAAAAGTTTCAGCTTGGAAGTACTGACACTAACAGACATATAAGACTTACCACAATACGAATGGTGATCGAGACAGCATAGATCTGACATAATAAAAAATGCATTAGTCAATTAGCACAAGGAAAAACATAATACATTTGAGAGCATTTCAACTTCTAGAATACCGTGTAATTCTTCATACGCTGGAAAATAGCGCGACTGGTAAGCACAGCACTAATGATCACACTAAGTCCTGGTTCTGTGAGGACAATATCTGAAGCACTCCTGGCTGCGTCAGTTGCATCGGCAACAGCAATACCGATATCAGCTTTCTTCAGGGCTGGAGCATCATTTACTCCATCACCAGTCATTCCACAGATATGCTTCCGTGCTTGCAGACGTTTCACGATCTCATATTTATGTTCTGCAGAAAAATAATTACTCAATTATACAGGATAAAAATTTATGCCGCTTCCCAACAATATTTATTCCTCCTAAACCATACCAGGGAATACACCAGCAAAACCATCGGCTTTCTCGATGAGATCATCAACAGGTAAAGCAGCAATAGACTCATCCTTGTTCTGCCCTAACAAAGCAGAAGAAGGATACATATTTGTACCCATTCCTAGACGGCGTCCTGTTTCCTTTCCGATTGCCAACTGATCACCTGAATATTAGAAAATAAATCAAAATGCTGGGACCAAGAGAGACAAAGATTATTATTGTCAGTGTAATGAAGCCACCAGCCCACCACAAGGAAACAGTGTACTTCTATCAGGATGTGTTCTATATACTTCTATGACTGGATAGGATAATATCAAAGGCATAGTCACTGAGAAACAATGAGCTGAATAAATAGAAAGTGTGATCATTTTGATAATATTCAGTTGGCAGTATACCAGTGATCATCTTGACATTAACACCAAGGTTGAGTGCCCTCCGAATTGTTTCAGCACTGTCATGTCTTGGAGGATCAAAAAGTGGCATGAGACCAACAAAGTGCCATGGACCACCAGGACTTTCTTTCCTCCCCTCAGGTACTTCCTACATAAGAAAAACAGAACAGTTTACCACTACGACAACATAGGCATAACACTGGTGGAACTACGCAAGTGGTGTGAGTGATAGACAAATGACCTCACATTTCTTTAAAACAAAATGGACCTTTTCACCCCCAAAAAAAAATGGACCTAAGAACCTAAGACTCATATTATTCTTGTGGTCAGTGCAATGCAAATAGCAAGACAAGATAGAAGCTGCATTGTCTCCTCACCTGATATGCTACAGCAAGCGATCTAAGTCCACGCTCTGCAAATTTATCAATCACAGCATGGACCCTCCTCTCTATCTCTGACTTGTTGTGAGCCAAATGGAGAATCTGCATCCAATTTATGGAGTATATGGCAACAGGTTATATGCATGCATTATGCAATGATAAACAAATCCAAATGTAATGCTTTCATTAGGCAATGCTGAGATATCAAGACATCACTGGTTAATTCTCGATTCTTGTTGTACCTGCTCAGGTGCACCCTTACTAACACGATACATTTTCCCATCACCATCAATATATGTCAGTGCTGTCCTTTTGTCAGTAGGATTGAATGGTAGGAAGTGAACTTCTTGGATGCCAGCACGTGCCTTCATGAAAACATGGACAAAGAGCCATCTCATTATAATAAGTAATATAATCATGATTCTCTGCTTCGAGACTGTAACAAAGCAATACCTCTTTAGGATCAGCTAGCATCCCAACAATAGCAGTATCAATAGCATCTTGGTTTTCTGTACGAGATGCTCTAGCAGCCATGAGAATCACTTGGTCCTGAGTAATGCCCCTTTCAAAAACCTGCATTGACAAATTTAAAGTTATTTAATAAAACAGACATGAGAGAGCTAAGAGAATACTAAAAATAGCTGTTCTTGTCATACGTCAACAAGGTTCTTGTCCACAGTAAGCTTGTTCAGGGTCAGAGTTCCTGTTTTATCACTGCAAAGAACATCCATGCCAGCCATCTCCTCGATTGCAGTCATTCTCTTTGTGATAGCTCCCTAAAGAAACATTATTTTAACTATATCAATTGAGATTCAAGGGGAAAAAAAAGATGCAATGGATATGAATGATCCATATACGAACCTGCTGAGACAAACGATGGGACCCAATAGCCATAGTTACAGATAGGACTGTCGGCATGGCAATGGGGATGCCTCCAATGAGAAGGACAAGGAGGTTGTCGATCCCAGGGCGGTATGCCCTGTGCTGGATAGGATACATGACAATGATCTCAACAAACATCCCCACAGCGATTGAGCAAATGCAGAAGTTCCCAATAGCCGTCAAGACCTGCACAAACCAAGTGATATAATATAAGCAACGAAGTACATTGACAATTCAGTCCAGAATACATGCACAGGAGACAGGGCATCCAATATTACCTTCTGGAAATGGCCAACTTGGTTTGTGGAGTCAACAAGATGAGCAGCCTTTCCGAAGAAAGTGTGAACACCAGTGGCAATCACAACAGCTTCGATTTCACCCTGCTTGACCGTCGAACCAGAATAGACACCATCACCGGGACCTTTGGTGACCGGCAGGGACTCTCCGGTAAGGGCAGACTACAATGCAAGAGAAGTTATGAGGAAAAAAGATCAGAAGGGCTCATCAAAGGCTAAGTTATTGTAACAACTAACAAGTGATGGCAATGAGAAGAACCTGATCGATCTTCAAAGGATCCCCCTCAAGGAGGCGTGCATCTGCAGGTATGATGTCTCCGAGTTTAATACTGACAATGTCTCCTGGTACAAGAATGGCTGCCTCTTCCTCGGTCCATCGACCGTCACGAAGCACCTGAAGAAATAAAAGTCAGTTCGCACTTTTTTGAAGGGCTCAGGAAACACATGAAGCCTCCTTCCTTGGGAGCATAGCGAAACTGCATAGAGGTGTGTCACTGACAAACCTTGGCTTTAGGTGCGAGACGAGCCATGAGAGCTGCTGCAGCATTACCGGCATTGTTTTCCTCGATAAAACTGATTGTCGAGTTGATGACAAGCAGAGTTATGATACCGACAAAGTCCTGCCAATCTGGTGGCTTCCCCTGAGGACATACATAAACACAAGACAACTACAACTCAGAATACATTCCAACCGTGAACGAAGGTACCAAAGGAAAAAGAGCTTGGAAATGGAATTTGAAGTCTGCTAGTAGGTTTCTGTGACCTACCCCTCCATTGGCAAGAGCAATGGCCATGATTGCCGCAGCCTCCATAACCCAGGAGAGTGGATTCCACATGAAGCCCAAAAACTTGAGGAATTTGCTCTCCTGCGGCCATCAAAATCCCAGCTTTAAGCAATTATTACATGTGTTTTCTCCAGTAAAGTTGGGGGGGAAAAGCACAAGGGGTAGTGACGTGAGTGAAAGCAAACCTCCTTCTCCTCGAGCTTGTTGGGGCCAAAGATTTCGAGGCGCTGCTGCGCCTGCTGAGTGGAGAGACCCTCGCGGCTGCATCTCAGATTCTCGAACACCTCCTCGAGGGGGATGTTCTCCTGCAGAGACGAGAGGAAAAGCAGTAGGCGGGGTCAGTTGAATTGAGCAAGACAATTGCTTATCACGCAACAAGCTTTTTTGTTTTTTTGAGAAAATTGCCTACTACTACTACTAGGTAACGACTGGTATGCCCCCAACGTCTCTACTAACTTGCCAGGTTTACCAATTCCTAGAGAGAACCTAGAAGAAGAAGTGACGAACGAAGCAGATTTGAGAAACAGCTAGGTAGGTAGAGAAATGAAACGTCGCTATACCAAAATGTCAGTCACCTAGAATCCGGGAATCCGGAGAACAAGCATAAATGTTTTTTTGTTGCTAGACTAGAGAGATGCGAATTTCGTAGAAGAGGAGAGGAACGGCAATCTAGCCTCGGAAAAAGGAGGCTAGAAAGGCGCAAGCTTTCTTCTTTTTTCTCTCTCTCTTCCCAACAAGGAGAGGAGAGACGTTGTGCGTGCAACAGCACACACAAGAATGAAGAATTCGTTGGGGAAGAAAAGGAGGAGAAGAGGCATACATACCAGGTCGACGGCCTCCTTGAGGACGGCCTCGAGGTTGCCCTCCTTGTCAGCCATGGCGGCGGCACCTCCCCACAGATCTCCCTCCCGACCTCGCTGTTCCTGCTGGTGTGGTTGTGGTTCCCCCTTGCAGTTCCAGATTTATAATATGCAAACAAGAAGGAGGCGGCCGCGCCGGAGGAGGCTGAGCTTGCTCGGTGGTGAATGTGGGTTGGTTTTCACCCCGTGCCGTGCACAGACGGGTTCCGACGGGTGGGTGAAAGTGCGAGGGCGGGCGGAGCGGGATGGGATGAGGTGGTGGTGGGGATGGATGGGATGGGATGGAGAGCGAGGAAGAAGAAGAAGAAGGTGTCAGTCAGGCAGGTGAGTGACAGACAAGGGAGTGGGAGTCCACAACGGCAACACACACATGGGATTGGGAAATTAGCCAAGGCCAAGAAAAAAAAAAGTGAAGCGATAGGAAACCAAAGGGGATAAAAAGGAAAGAAACATTGTTTGTAAAAAAAAAAAAAACATGTACTCTAGCACCTTTAAG
>JAKNSH010010485.1:0-11081 GCA_027790015.1 Cymbopogon flexuosus
CGCGGCAGCGCTGATCTTTGTCATCTTCTGCTACATCAGGGTCACCAGGGAGAGGAGCAGCAGCAACGGTGTGGGAGTGGGAGAGAAGCACGAAAGCTTAGGAGGGTTCTAAGCTCTGTGTGTAGTGCATAGATGTGCCGGCGACTTGGAAAAAAAAAGCAAGATAGATGTAGCACTAGCAGTAAGGCAACTAGCAGTACCTGTACAGAAGGTGAGATGAGAGGGTTGATGTAGTTTAGAAGCTGTTTCAGGTTTGTCAGTTCACTGATCTGTGTGGTAGTGTGGTGTGTCCTGTACAAATCTCTGTTAGAGATGAGGTGAGAATGAGATGTAGGGAGAAGATCAGAAGAAACGTCAGGTTTGGTGAATTCTTGATTTCTTGGAAACATTCTGTGCATCATGTACCGCGGGCATCGTGTCTGAGCGAAATCTGCAACTGAATTTGCCCCGGACCAATCTGCTCCTCTGTGGTTTCTGACTGGCAGTAGTACTATGAACCATGAACTGGCAAACCTATGATCATGGTGTTTGGTTTGAGAAATTAAGTCGTCTTGATTATCCTATGAATTTTGATGGGACAAAGAATCTATGATTGTCAGTTAATAACCATTTGCTGAATAGGTTGGTCCATCGTGAGATTATGACATGAATTTTGATGTGAGGAACACTTATGATCATTAGCTAATCACATGTTTTGTGAGCATGGTTGATGATAAATTAACCCCTTTCATTCCATGGATTAAACATATTAGTTAGGTTCAGAAGATCCATCGACAACCCACTCAAATCAAACACCTATTAAAAGCATGCCTATAGGTCACTCAATAAGTAGAACAAGGCTGTTTGTGTTTGGCTCGGAGGCGGCTAGAGCTCAAATTAGCCCTTCTATATATCAGCAAGGTATTTTCTTGCCATCACAGGTCTCAAGACAAACTAGCTTCTCAACCAAACTTACTTCAAAAAAAGCTTCTCAACCAAACTGCTATCTCTTCTCATTTCCTAGCTATGAGGTGAGCAGAAGCAAGTAAACCAAAGGACCCCTTTTGCGGAAAAGAATTACTAGAAGAAAACCAAAGGACCCCGTTTCAAATTAGCCCTTCTTACGATTAGAATTATTTAGCTACACTTTTGGTGTATTACTACTTTACTTCATATCGCTAAAATAGTATCTTCTATCATGCATCTCAGTACCAATGCAGCACAAGCAGAAAATATGCTCACATTGACATTGCTCACCCTCTTTCACTGAACTTCATCCACCTCCCTGACAAACGCTCCAACATTTCCGCTGATCATCAGGAAGTACAGGCATCGCCCACAGAGCTTGATTACTGGACCAGCACTTCATCAGCAGCGGTGGTTCATGTAAATGTACTCTCTCCAGCCCCATGAATCCATCACTGATGATTCACTGTGCATGTGGTCTCCGTCCAGCTCTAGTACGAAAGCATTTGCTCTGCACCATGCCGGCCAAAACCAAGCCGATCAGAGAGCATGCACCCGCGGGGGACACGGCGCCGCCCGTTGAATGCTTGCCGGCGCGCGCGTACGTACGTACACCACCCAGCGCACACGTCTTTCCGGTCCCGGGCAGCCGCGTTTGGTCCGGTCCGGTGCACTGCTCCTCAAGCATCCGTTTCAATGCGAAGGGCCAGCGCGGCGGCATCATAAACAGAGAGAACATCGTGGTCAGGCTAGTGCTAGTAGCTAGCTTACTGTGACATGCCTGGCCTGATGTATTGGCAAAATGTGAAATGCATCAGCTGTGGAACTTTTATTGCGCACCCACTCACTGCTAAGCTGGTGACAGCCAAAATTGTTGAAAGACATAATGGAATCCACCGTTGTGTTGTTGTTGTCGACACTATCTTGGATCCGAAATCAATTTAGTACCTCTTTTTCACCCTTCCAACCTTCATGTCTTTGTTCATCTCTTGATCTAAGGATGGTGCCCTAGGCTTGCTTGCCGATCTAGAGGAACCCGACGATGCCCTTGCCCCGATAGGGTCTCTTGCAAGCGAGAATTTCGACGGTTCCTTTGCTAATTTGCTTGAAAACTAGTCGCTCTTCGCCACGTAATTGCGATAGGTATCCTTTTGTTAGTTTGTTGGTTGTTTATCTGTGAAAGCGAGTTGGTTATCGTTGCGTTTTTTTGGTCTGTGATAACTTGAAGGTCCCTTCATAGCTGTATGTGTGACCAATCTTTATTACGTCAACATAAAATTCATAGGGAATAAAACTAACGAGCTGTATTTATTGGCACTCATGGAAAGAGGGAGACTAAGAAGAAAGCATGCGAGAAATATCCATACCAGAAAAGAAAATTTTTAATCGGTTATACAAGCAAACTAATTAGTTTTTCATCCTTTTAAGTCAAGGAATTTTATAATTGATAAATAATCAATTAATATTTTTATATCACAAAAGGTCTATAAGCTTGTAAAACTTCAAAGAAAAATAATCAGAGACAGATTGGGACATGAAAAGCCAAAATATAATATTTAGAACTCATAGAAATATCTCAAGAAGCTTCCAAAATTTGGTTTTATCTCGAATAAAATGAAAAATATATAAAAAATCCCAAAACATTAAGATATATAAATATAAATGTGTTTCTAAAATTTTCCGTAACAAAAATATAAGATGCAATCAACAAGAGCCCAACATGTATTTAATGCTCAATTCATGCATGGTGATTGCATCTCGTGCTTCTACTGTGTAATGTTTTAAAAGCATGTTTAGACATCTATTATAATAATTTGGATTTTTTTCTAGATACTTTTCCATTTTGATACACCTAAATATAATTTCTGGAGGCTTTTAGATATAATGTCTGCATTAATTATAAGATATTTTGACCTTTTTAGATACATAGATTTTGTTGTACACTTATATATACATGCATCTAGGAAAATAATAAAAAAATGTCTTATAATTAGAAGGGAGGGAGTACTTTCAAGAGTTCTAATATTTGATTTGAGTTCCTTGTGTCCTATTCATATTTAGATTTTTTTTCTCTTATAGTTTTAGAAATTAGAGACATTGTTCATAATTTAAAAGTCTATCAGCTATTGTTGTTTTTTTCTAAGAAAAGATGAAATCGTCATGGAAACCACATCTACACGCATGGGTGAGTAGCCAATAAATATGGCAAGACCTGGTTACTTAACTACTCCCTCCGTTCCAAATTATAAGTCATTCTAAGAATCTTGGCAAAGCTTTTCAAGTTTGACCAAAACTTTTAAAGAAAACTATAATGATGTGTGATATCAAATATGTATACGATGAAGATATAAGTAATGAAGAATCCAATGACACTTAGTTAATATCATAAATTATTATCCTATCATATAAACTTGGTCAAACTTTAGAAACTTTGACTCTCCAAGATTTTTAGAATGACTTACAATTTGAGACGGAGGGAGCAACAGTGAAAGGCATAGAGGTAATTTAAACAATTTTTGGAGTTAGAAGAGTAAGATGTCTAATTAGAGTTTGAGGAAAAACTAGACCAGTAGTTTACAGTAGGATTAGAGAGATACCTTTTACTTTTACTCCAAAAGTGGCCTAGGCAGCTAGGCTTCAAATTAGACGGGCCAGTGATGAACCTGTTTGATAGGGGGGTCACGATCATTGCCCGGACATAATCTGTCTACCAGTCAAACGATCCAAACACGCTATCTTCTTGTGTTTTTAAAATGTTGATGAGAAAGCACTCGAGGAAACCGTGCGCGTTTAATTTGGCCCACACGAAGTGACAATTGTGCTCCGTACGACAGCAGTGAGGGTGGATGTTCGTACGCCTGTCGTGCTGGATGGATGCCTGGTTCACACTAAAAAGTCCAAGGCAGGAAATGCGATGCCATCTTGCACAATAATGACTCGGCTACAGCCAGAGTTTATATATGTCCAAGATTTGCAGATGAGTGAAAGGGTTTTGAGAGGGAACTGAACCAGGAGTTACAATAACGCGCCGAAGATTTGCTGATAAGTGGAAGTTTTTCAGAGGGAACCAGGAGAACAATAACCCTACTGTTACTATGAGAAATGATTCTTAGTGGTAATTTGAAGAAGAAGCGATAAGTAGCAGATGGAGAAATGATTCTTGTTGACACTCTACTAAAATTCAATTTTAATTAATTATTTAATAAGGTTCTGTAGTATTCACTCTAAAAATTTGATAAGGTTTTGTAAAATGCAGAAAAATAGAAAAAAGACGTCAGCGTGCCAAATTTTAATAATAATAATAATAAGCATAAAACTTCCACGCTGGGGCAGATGACCTCAGAGGCAGATCCGAAACGTCGCTATTAAGATGACCCTTTTTTAACAAAAAAAATTAATAAATAATAATAAGCATAAAACTTCCAAGAAAAATTTGTAGCCAAAACCCACGGTACCACGGCCCCAGCGCCTGACTTCCAAAGCCCACTTTTTCCCACCGTTTCTTTCCTCACCTCCCGCGACAGCGGCGGCAGCTGCCATGGCCGCCTCCTGCGACCTCCTTGATGTCGACCCTCCGGAGCTCCAGTTTCCGTGTAAGCTCCCCGCTCCTAGCGGGTTCCTAGCACCCCCCCTCATCTTCCTTTTCTCGTTCAGATTCTTGCCTTGTTCGATCCCCCGAATTTTTCAGCTGATTCTTTCGCGATTTGTTGGGGATGCAGTTGTGCTCGACAAGCAGATCTCCTGCCCCCTGCGGCTCGCCAACAGGACCGGCCGTACCGTCGCCTTTAAGGTGGTTCACATGTTGATTTGCGATGCTAAACCCTATGGAATTTTGTTGTGAAATTGCGGATAGCTCCATGAAGAATTCTTGATTCTCTTATGCTTTCTTGGTGCCCTTGTGATTTGTGTGGGTAGTAGGTCAAGACGACGAACCCCAGGAAGTACTGCGTGCGGCCCAACAATGGCGTCGTGCCGCCCCGATCCTCGTGCACGGTTGTAGGTAATGTGTTGCTGTTACTGGACCACCTAGAGTTCAAGAAACGGCACAGTTTTGGAGCCTTTTCTTTTGTCAATTTTGGTGGAGAACTTCGGGTTTTTTTTTAAAGCATTCTGTGCTCCTGCAGTCACGATGCAGGCGCAGAAGGTGGTGCCTCCGGATTTGCAGTGCAAGGACAAGTTCTTGGTGCAGAGCGTGGTCATCGGTGATGGCTTGTCAGCCAAGGACATAACCTCTCAAACGGTAGTAGTACGGACACATTTCTCCTTTTGGTTTATGGCTATCAGTTTGGTACTGAATTTGTAATCTGGTGCCTGCTTCTTAGTTTATGAAAGAGAGAGGTAAAGTGATCGAGGAGGTGAAATTGAAGGTTGCTTATGTGATGCCACCTGAACCACCATCAGAGATTGCAGAGGAGCACGATGGTTTGGAGAGAGTTTTAGTGCCTATGCAGAGGATTGAGGCTAATGGGAGGAGTACTTCAGAGTTATCAAGTGGCTCCGTGTCATTGAGATCAGCTGAGGTGGGAATAGCAAGTGTGCTGTATCTTATTTTATTTATTTATGCATGTTTCTAAGAAAAATAATGGACGATTTCCCTATATCTTTTCAGAAGGTCGGATCACCTGTTGGTCGAATTGTGAAGAGTGAGGAGTTCCTGAAGGCTGCAGGACCTGCTACGGTGTGTAATATATGCATATTCTTTGTTTTACATTTTATATCTTGTGCCATGACCCATGGGTATTAAAATGTCGGTTGTATTTGTATGTCTAATGTGAAATTCTAGGTAACAAAAACATATTCAGGACTTGGTGAACAATCTCATCAGGTAAGCTTGTATTCTGCATAGACTCTGGAATATTGACAGCTTTTCTATTCAGCTAGTTAGAACGCTCATTTAGGCCCTTTCTAGTTCTATCCCTTCATTCATTCATGAGCCTTCGAATTGTATTGCCCAAAAATGAAATAGCAGGTTTTGGGACTTTAGTTTACAAATTCTATTTCAGTTCATTTATATTGGGGTTCTTTTCCCCCCTCTTTTTTCTTCCATAATATAATGATACGCAGCCCTCCTGCGTGTTCGAGAAAAAAAAATGTTTACATTGGATTATCTACATGCAAGCTTTTCAGTGCCACTTACCGACATTTTTGTTGTTCTCTAGCTAATTTGTTTTAGCATAACTAGGGTTGTTTGTTGTGAGAATAATGACATTTTATTTTTGATTGTGTTCACTATCTTTGTAATTCAATACAGATCATATAACTGAAGTTGGTGACATGATGATCGTTTATTTAATGTATTTTGAGTCTGGCTATTGAATGCTTCCAGGAATCAGTTACTTGCTTGACGTAAATTTAATACATTTGGCATTTCTCATGTTATTGCTGTTTCTGTGGTGAATGTTAATTTGTTTCTCTTTCCTCATTCCAGCTATCAGCTATAATTGCAAAGCTGACTGAAGAAAAGAATTCTGCACTTGAGCAAAACAAAAAGCTTCGAGTCGAATTGGTGAGTATTTGGTTGACATCATGTGAACCATTGGCACCTTAATTAGTAGGCTGATGTACCTGACCATAAATTTCTCTTGATTATGGTGAAGATGAATATCACATAAGAGTACTTGTTCCACCTCTTAATATAGGCATTATTCTAGGAGGTCCCTTTAAAGGTGCTTCAGGTTGCATAGAAGCAGCTGTATACAAACATTAATCAACATTAGTGTGTCCAACTGTTTTCTTGGTAAGGAATTCATTGATGGGATATCAAGATGTATTTTATTACTGGCCAAAGTAGCATATATTTGGAATTTGGACACAGTCAACCATTCTAGATGATTAACTATTGGACTAGTTGATGTGCACATAGTATGAAAGCCTAAAAATAGTTAACTTCTCAAGATAAGCTGAATATAGGAGTGAGTTTTATTTATTTTTTAATCTAATTAACTTGTGGATATTCATGTTGTATGGGCTAATTCTTAAGGATGGATTCCAGTCGATTTTTTGGTAATCAAAACAACATCCTCTCAGATTTCATCTCAACAATTTAAATAAGCATTTCACCTTAACCAGTCATGTGTAAGAAATGTTGTAGGAAATTCTGAATTTCTGATATCTATAACCGCCATGAATTTTGTTGGACTTACTCAAAGATGATTGTTTTTGTGGCCATGACATGCAGGAACTCGTAAGGTGCGAAGCCAGGAAACAGCAAGGCGCCTTCTCATTGGTTCTCTTAATAGCGTTTGGGCTCCTTGGCATTGTTCTAGGTTACATTGTAAAGAAATGAGAATTCCATAGTCTAATCGGGTAATCGCTATGGTAAATAAAAGGTGATATATCGTGTGATTCTTAAATTCATCAGCCAGCTGCCAATGCTACAGAGCCGTGCAATAGTGCAGCCGTCAAATTGACAGAACCAGGAGAGGGGTAATAGCATCTAATTTGATCCACATGGTGTATTTTAACAAAATCACTGGAAAAGTGATTGTTCTTATGTTGATTGATTTCTGTTTTTGTCCCCTACAAATTTATCCCCAAAATTGTGGATTGGGTCCACTTCTGAGTGTGACCACGTTGTTAACAAATGAACGGGACATCGTGTCCGAATAATATCATATATATGCTGGTCCACTTCAATTAGTCTGAATAAAAATGAAACAGGTTAACTGCGTCAGGTGGAAGAAGGATCCGTCATCCGTGGCAGGATGCACGTGGAACGAACGCTCCACACGTTGCAGGCTTGCAGCTATCGGACATTGATAAGAGTTAAATTTTGGAAGCTGAGGTTTGTATACATGAGCAGTTTGTATATATTACTTTATCAATATAAAGTTGCACGTAGAACATCACTACACAAATTGCAGTTGTCTGTCGTTGGTAGGTCTTTTTTGCTGCTACCTCTGGATGTCCCTGAAGAGACAAATCGCGACAATCTTAGTGCATCAGACATACGACATATAGGTCGACCTGGGTTCGAAGCTTGGCACCTCCTTATTTTTAAAATTATAGGAGTCTTCTCCTATAATCTTTTTTTTTTTTTTTTTTTACATATAGGTTTGGAATTACGATGAAGATTCCACACATGAAAATAGTCTTATTAGGTTCAAAAAAAAAAAGTCTTATTGCTATTGATGAAGATGTTCTTGAGCTAATATAAACCGTCTGTAGCACCTAAACATCATACAAACGTCAAACTATTGGCACCACATGGATCATGTGCTAGTCCAAAGGTTATTTCTAGTTCTCTCATTCTGACTCCAGTTCTCATACTAACAACCACTGCTAAATAGTTCAGCACATGATCAAATAGCAGAGACCCTTCAGCACGAAAAATTCAGTTGTAACACCAATCACCTAGTGGGTTAAGCACTTAACCATGATTTCTCAGTTAGGCAAGCCTTCAGCACAAAAAATTCAGTTGCAACGCCAATCACCTAATGGGTTAAGCACTTAACCATGACTTCTCAGTTAACTACATGTTACTCATCAGTCTCAACCTTCTCAGTTAGCCTGATTGCATCATTAGTCAGTGGCTAACCATGCCCAAAACAATAATCATGCCAGTAGCATGCAATACAACTTTGCAGGGGATGTTTCAGGATGCTCCTAACAGTACTCAGGAAGTTGAAGTTATCTGGCATTTAAGGAATTTCATAAAAAATGGCAAAACCAAGTAAATAACTTTACAGGCAAACAACGTGTGCTGCACTTCTGCTAGCTTCATGCCTTCATTACATTCTGAATACATGTCACGGAGTATTTTACAAAAGAAGATCCAAATAAATTGATTTCCATCAAAGAACAATCTTCTTGTTACTGATCAATATGCTCTTGGACAGCTCACAGGTATCTTCCCTTGGCAACTGAACGGTGTAATTCTTGCAGCCACATGCATCTGCATCTAGTTAGTAAGGTAGTCAGACTTATCCTGTGGAAGGGAAAGATCAGTGACAAGAATAAGCCATTCTTCCGTGAATGTTTTGTTCCAAGGAATAAACTAGGGAACCTTATCTCTAAGGGTAAGGCAGTAAGATTTTTTTTTTTCTTTTCAAAAAACAAGCAACTAGAAATATGTATAGAATGTTGTCCAGCTGACATTTCAGGTACAAGCAAAGTTCTCAAAAACTTCAGTGCAAACAAAATCATGTAAGGAAGTTGAGTAAAGTTCTAGCCCCATGCCCCAACCACAAAGGAAAAGTATTTAGAAGATATTGTTTTAAGCATATAAGCTACTCAATTATTCTGAACATAGGCACACAACCAAACTTATTCCAACCAAAGACAGGAATTTCCAACTATGAATTAGGAAAAAGAAATGTTCACAATCAGCTACCAATACCAATGTCTACTTTTCAGCAATACATGAACCAATATTATGTTTTAGAACCTGGAACCTATAACATCTTCGTAGCTAACACTTAATACTATGGGCTAATTATCACAACAAAATTGGATGGACTCAGTATGACGGGACAAAACTAGTAGCACATATAAAGGAGAAACCAAACACAACTTTTCACAAACATCATCCAACATGATCAGGGGTGTTAGAGCAGCAAAAAAGAAAAAAACTAATAGTATCAAATCCGAAGTACACATGCCACAAGCAATCTTTTCACACTCATTGCTCTAGCAAAACTACCAAAAGCATGTCTGACAGTCATGACCAATCAGCCATCTATGTCCCTCAAATTAAAAGGGTACACAAATTAGAATAGCATTCAGTATGCACAAAAAACAAACTAGTTTCATGTCAAAACTAATCAGGCACTACAATACTTTACCTTAATTCAAGAAACATCCTCAGCAGTCTTGGGCAATATACCAATGAAAATCCTTACATCACCGAGCCCATCTGCATTGAAGGAACACAAAAACAGTAACCATCACACATCCATATAAACAAGCCAGAATGCAAACTAAGATAATCAGAACAAATCTTCCACCATGACGCTACCTTGACCGGCGCCCCCGGTCCGCCTGTCTCTCCTTCCTTCCGGCAGCAACCAGGATGGCACGCTCACGCTCCTTCTCCTTGGCCTCCCTCTTCTTCCTCTCCTCCCTCAGCTCCTCGATGCTCTTCTTCCCTCCACTCCTCTTCACCCCGTTCCCTTCCCCTGCATCTCTGCCCCTCCCTCCCTTGGCCGCTGCCGCTGCAGGGCTCGACATGTACCAGGGCACTGCCACGCCCTTCCCGGCGAGGCCGTAGCCCAGCCTGTACTTCTCCTCATCGGGCCCCACAACCCTGACCTCCTCTTCCTTCTTCTTCCGCTTCTTAGGGTTAGGGTCGGCGACGGGCTCCCTCTCCCGGGCCGCGCCCCTCCCACCACTGGCCGAGGCGAGCGCGGCGAAGTCGGCGGCGACGCCGGATCCACCAGAGAAGAGGTTGATGTGGTCTCCGTCCGAGGGCGGGGGCGGGGAAGGAAGGGCGTCCGCCGGGTCAGCGGGGCCGGCGGGGCGAGGTGGAGGAGCGGCGGGCGATTCCGCCTGGACCAGGCCGCGGTTACGGCGTAGCGCAGCGAGGCGGAGGTCGGACTCGCGGCGGCGCTCCGCCTCGCGCTGGAGCTGCTCCTCCCGGGCGGCGGCGGCCTCGTCTTTTTGCACCTTCTCGCGGTTGTCGAAGTTGTAGACGTTCCACCGCTTCTGCGGCAAGATGTTCAGCCCGCCGTGCCCTCCCATGGCTGCCTGCTGGGATCGGCGTCAGGTTACTCGTCGCCGCCGGTGGGAGGCCGGGAGAAGAATAGAGAGGATCGGGAAATAATTTGGGTCCGATTGTTGGTTCTCCGGATTCAGCCTAGCCAGGTGCCGCTGGATGCTGGATGCAGCGAGACGGTTTTTACTTTTGCCTCTCAGGATTGCAAAACAAGACAACCACCACGCAAACCACGTGCTCTCCGTACTCAAAAAGTTTCGCGTGTGAAAGCGACACGGTATCCAAAGTATAATTTTAAACTCTTATTTTTATAAAAGTATTTATTGAAAATTGATATATGTATATTTTTATAAAAATCTTTTTCAAAACAAATCTATTTATATAATTTTCACATCTTTAAACCCAACAATTTAAAAGTTATTCATGATTTATATTTCCAATGTTTGACTCAAACCTGGTCCAAAACGACAATCTTTTCGAGTAT
>JAKNSH010010574.1:0-12053 GCA_027790015.1 Cymbopogon flexuosus
CTACGCTTTAATAACTTAGCCGAACGTGGTGGGATCAAAGCCAAGATAGGTCTGTCACCCCTACTAGGTACCACAAACAAACCGTTGGATAAGCCGCAGACATAGGCAAGCGTATAGTCTAGACACCGCGTCTACACTATATCTCACTACTCTAATCCAATATCCGATAAATTGATTACCGGTTTAAGGGGGGTGAACCAGTGCAAAGGTATACTACCATTATCTTACTATTAAACAACTATTACTATACCAACAACCAATACAACATAACTAGTCATGTTGCAATAAAGTAAAGTACTAAGGCAAAGTAGAGAAGATAACTATATAAATAACTCGAGTCTTACAAAGAGAGAAAGAATACTAGAACCATACCAGACCTCTCGGAAGACTAGAGCTGAAGACCAGAGGCTCACTCTAACTCCTAACAACACTAACAACTACTAGTGCTACATCTTGAGAGAGAGTAGAGAGCTCCTCCTTATGGTGTGTCACAAATGAGGGAGTAAAGGGGTATTTATAGTAGAGAGGTGGAGTAGGGGCTACTCCATCGCCACATCATCGATCCGCGTGACTTCCACCATGCACCGTTGGATCAAACCACCATATAACCGCCTTAGGATTAATGGTTGAGGAATTCCATCACATGTTCATCATGGGTAAGGCGGTGGGAGGCCAACTAACTTGGTTGGGCACCAGGTGGGGGTCGGCCGACCCCCCAATGACTGGTGGGCCCGGCCTCCATCTTCTAGAAGGTTGCTTATGTCGGTGGGGAAACAGGGTGGCTGGATGGCCCCACATGGGGGTCGGGCGACCCCCCTATGATGGGTGGGGCCATCCCCCTTCCTTGTGGGTCCTCTACACCTCCTTTAGAGTGGGTATGAAGTGGTGGAACCCCTTGATCACTTCAGATGATGGAGATGTGGGTTCATGGATTCATAGGACTTCATATGTCACCGTTGACAGGAAACACACTTGTGATCCAAGAGTGGCACTTGCTTGGGACTATGTTGGGGGATCCTGGTGATCTGGCAGTGCCTGGGAAGCACCCTAGTGGGGGTCGGCCGACCCCCCTTTGGTGGGACCAAGGGTCCATCTTCTGCAGGTGGCTTCCTCATGCAATTCTAAGCACAATGGTGGTGCTAGGCCCACAAAGGTGGGGTCGGCCGACCCCATCATTGTGCTCATCTTTTGCACATTGTCTCCAGAAGCTATGATATTGATGAATGTGAAGTTGGTTTGTCATTTGGACAAACTTGGTTTGTTGCCTAACCTTCATATAGAGCTTTCGGACACTGACAAGTACCTACTCTGAGTGCCTGCAACCAAATAATGACAAGTACATGTGAAACCAAGTTATTTGTACCTAAGTCACTATGTGTTTGGTGGTTTCCTTTCCAAATGAATGTCTTGTTGATGGTTTTGATAGGGTAAAAACATGGTATAACCACCGCTAACAATCGTTTACTACATAGACACGTCGATGCTATTGTATTATATATGAAAACAATAAATATATTATGGATGTCATGGTTATAAAAAAATATATCTTCAAAATTTTATATAGAAGAGGTAAATATAAATATTTATTAGAATTTTGTCATGGTGATTTAATACATATTTGATGGATTTTGTTTGTGCGTAAAGTTTTTCTGGTGTAACGCACGGGCATATTTGCTAGTATATAATTAAATAGCAAAAGTTCACTAGCTGAATTCTCTCTAGTTTTATACAGCCACATCATTAGAGGACCCCACAAGTCAATACTAGTACACTACTAGTGCATTCCAAATTATAAGTCGTTCTGTCTTTTTTAGATTCATAACATTTACTATGTATCTAGACGTACTGTATAACTAGCTATATAGCAAAAGCTATGTATATAGAAAAGCCAGAACGACTTACAGAGCGAGTACTAAGCATTGCTGCTGTAGTCAAGAAACAACCTCCAACAACCTCCAAGCCAGCTAGGTGGCATGCACAACCAAGAGTAACAAGAAACCAGCGGCAAAACGACCCCCAAGTGCCACTATATGCAACCACACATGCAAATGCACTTGGAGTCGTTGTGTGACAAGAAATCAGCGACAAAACGATCCCCAAGTCTCACTTTGGATTTACAACCATGCAAGAGAAATGAGTAGGAGGGGTTTGCTTTTGCTCACAAGGATGTCAAGTGTGTCAAAATGCCGAGAGGGTTGCCAAGCAACCGACCAACTTCTATTTATAACACCTCTCAAGCGAAAGTGGTCATTATCCCTTCACTACGCTTTTATCGGGACTGTTGGACGTGCCAGACGGTATAGCATCAGACGCGTCCGACGCGTTCAACGATTCACACGCCAAAAGTCGTAGTTCAAAACTAGCCGTTCAACAATTCACGCAAAGTCGGATGCTGCACAGAGAGGGTGTAAATCCACCCGACCTCCTGACGCCGCTCCGGACGCTGCGTCGGACGCTTACCCTATTGTCCGAAGCGTTCAAGTTCTTCGCTCGCGTCTCAACGTTCATTCCTATGGACATTGATGTCACGCGTTCGTCGCCTCTCTCCAAACTCGTCCGACGAAACTCCGCATGTGCTGCTCGGCCAACAATGGTCCGGACATAGCCCAGCGTCCGAAGCTCGGACCTGGCACGTCCGGCGCTTGCATTTTCCGCGAAAACAAGCCGCCGCCAACGCTAACTTCTCCAACATACTAACCAACAAGTATACCACCTTGTAACTAAGGGTTAACATGATTTCGCCAATAATTTGCCTCTCGCACAATAGAAAATAGCCAGTTCATTTTCTCAAAAACGCCGAATCCCACCGAGCTTGCAAACCCAAACCCATCTCAACCTTGCAAACTTCACCACCTTTGCAAAATGTGCCAACACCACCAAGTGTACATCACCATGTGTTTGTGTGCTAGTATTTTCCCAACCATTTTCAAAGGATTTTCCAATTAGCACCGTAGGTCCTAATGCATCAACATGTATGATCAACCTAGTGGCACCTATGAACGGTATAACCGAAGATCTCCCCTCTTCATAGTACGGCTATCGATTCTAAATCACTCATACCCTCTATGGAGTCTTGAGTGCAAAACAAAATGGCCCTATAGCTTTATACCTTTGCCTTGAGCCTATTTTGTTCCTCCATTTATCATTCACCAAGTCTTGAGCACTTGATCATCTTTTGGATCATCTCCATCCATCCACCATGATCTCCATGAGCTCCTCACTTGGCTAGGACCACCTTATCTAAATCATCCACTTAGATCAAATGTTAGTCCTAGGGTTTCATCAATTAGCCAAAACCAAACCAGAGACTTTCACACGCCCAACTCAGGCCATACTCCACGGCGAAGAAAACGAGCCAACATGGATAGGGCAGATGGCGCCACTGCCCTGGCCACTCTAGGTGGGCCTAGGGGGTTGCCCTAGGCCACAATCGCGCAGGGGAGAGGGCCGCCCACCTCTACCGCCGCCACCGTCAATCTCTATTGTGGTCGGTTGGCTGAGGCTGCGGGTGGCTGGCGGGGGCCGCAGCAGCGGTATGCGGCGGTGGGCATGGCAACGAAGCCCTAAGGCATGGGGTGGCGGCGACGGTGGGAGGG
Organism: Cymbopogon flexuosus; assembly: GCA_027790015.1. Classification (NCBI taxonomy): domain Eukaryota; kingdom Viridiplantae; phylum Streptophyta; class Magnoliopsida; order Poales; family Poaceae; genus Cymbopogon; species Cymbopogon flexuosus. The sequence goes on from JAKNSH010010574.1 coordinate 3,597, forward strand.
AGAGATAGTAGGGTTTCTCCTCCTTGCCGTCGTGAAGGGCATCCTCGTCTTGCGCCTTGAGACGGAGGGTGTCGTCGACATGGGGCATGCCGTAGAGTGATTAGCCGAGGGGTGGAGGATCGGGAGCCGATGGCGGAGTTGGGTGGAGCGAGGAAGGAGGAAGAGAAAGGGCGAGTCGCGAGAGCCGTCAGATCATGGATTAGATGGTGGAGGGTGTGCATTCTATTGGGTTAAATGCTGCATGAGCAATTTTTAGCATCCCAAATTTTTAATATATAATTAGTCAAAAATTATTTCTTCGAAAATATATCGAGGGACAGAGGTAGAAAGTCAAGTTCGAGCGTTTGGCTAGCCTTAATTAAAGGCCTTGTTTAGATCTCAAAGTTGGTGGGTGCCAAACCTATTGTTCAGCACTGTAGCGTACTGTAGCATTTTGTTTTTATTTGATAATAATTGCCTACACATTGATTAATTGGGCTCCAAACGTTCGTCTCGCAAAGTATAACCAAATTGTGTAATTAATTTTTATTTTATTTATATTTAGTACTCTATGCATATGTCAGTATGTTGATGTGGTGGAGAATATTTTTTTATATAAAATTTGATGTCAAATTTTAGGAACTAAAAAGACTGTCAGAGGCAGCAGTAGAATTAAAATATTTTCGTCTCCCAAGGTAGAATTATCAAGCAACAACACGCTGAGAAGACGTCAGTTCAGCTGTCTGGACCCCACGCTGCGACGAGGTCAGAGGCAGCAGTAGATCTGGGTTCGGACAACCACGACGGCGTGGCGAATCATTTTGGTGACAAAACACTTTTCAGCCTGCCGTGGCGTGGTCCGGTTTGGTAAAGTCTAGGCGTGCAGTACTGTTGTCAGCATGTGTATACTTTACGTGTATTAACGTATTAAATATAATAATAATGATAAATATATTATTAATAATTTAGTAATAATTTCTTTTATATAAAAAAATAAAAGGGTACAGTTTGTACGTAGTATACCAAGCAGGGCAGCGGGCCCACAGGAACGCTATTTACGGCGAGCCGGCTGTTGGTCGTCCTTATCTATCTCTCCTCGTTTCTCCCCTCTTCCTACTCCCGAGTCCCGACCTCTCTCTCCTTTACCCTAGCCGCCATGGCATGGCAAGGGTGGGTTCTCTAGTATCCTCCCCCGAAGCCATGCGTAAACAGGCAGGGCCTGTGAATTTTTCGTCATGGACCAAGCTAGCTCTTGTTGTGTCGCCAAGTTGCTTGCAGGCGGAGCTATTAGATTATTTCAATTTCAATGCTCCTCGCCTCTCTGAGATCTATGAGTTCTGGGTCGCCTTGCTATGGCGATCTGTTCCCAGATGCAGATCTGCCCTTGTCTCGGTGCCTGTCTCTGTCTCACGACGATTCTAGTAGGTTTATTACTTGAGATTCCCTGGTTCGTCCGTGTCCGTGGATCTCAGCAGATGGACTACCCACTGGCGCTCATGGCGACCAATATCGTTGTTTGGCTGCAAACAGTCAAGGTTTGATGTCCAATCCATCTCATCCATCCCTCTCTCTCTCTCTCTCTTCGATTTGACTTTTTTTTTTTTGATTTTGTTTTTACGTTTTCATGGTTGCATCACTTTCACCGTACTCTAGTAGCCGTGAATCTTTGATTTGATTATTGTATCTAGGTTTAATCACAAATTTTCTCCGATTCATTAGCAAGTTTATCCTCTATAAAATTATCGCAAGATGTATACTTACATTTTCGGTTTCACGGCGAGGCCTGAGGCCCTGAGGGCGCTCTGACCGCTAGATGGTCTGCGACCTGCCTAGTGCAGCCAGCTCTGACAGTTTCTGAACCATACATGTGGCCACCAACATTTTTTGTGTATCGACAGTGGTGAGAACGCGCAGACACGAATGGTTTTCCAATGTCGCAAGGTACCGTTAGCCCTAAACTCTGGTTCTTTGTTACAGGGCTGGAGGAGATGGAACCAGTGAAACCAGAATTAAGGTCTCTTTGACAGTTCTCCTTCGGCTCTTCATGCTACAGTAACTGGAGGCGACCACAGATCATGGCAAATAGCTTCGTGCTACAGTGCTTTTTGGAAACAGGCGGAGCCGGAGCACTTCGCCGTGCCAAACATACCCAGTCACCGCCTCCTAGTTTACTTTATATTTATTCTAAAAAAAAAAGAGCTTCAAAACTAGCTCCTTGCTGAAGTGCTGACTTTAGCTCTGTCAAGGGGCTGTTCGGCTGATGGTTTTTTGGGCTGATAAGCCAAATATTGTATCTCGTTTCTTTAGAGTGAATCAATCACAATTCATCAAATATATATAAAAATACTATTTATGATGTGTAATAATTAGTATTAGATTATTCGTGACCTATTTAGAGATACAAATGTATATAGTATTCTTTTATAAACATAGATAAACTGAAGACTCATTGTTTTTTTTAATGAGATTTACATCTTATTGGGCCGGAGAGAGCATGTGCTGTAATTCTATTATATTTTCGTTTTGCAGGGAAGAAAGAAGCATTTGGAGGATATTTCTCTCATATTTTCTCCTAGGCACGTCCATCTTATCATCAAACGCTCAACCCAAACACTACACCCATTCCAGACATACTCCTGCCACCTCTGTTCTGCTTGTGGCACTTCTCAAACCCTAACACAAGAACTAATGGTGTTTTATTTGTTTTGAACAGCTGGAACATCTATACGGTTTAATTTGGCTGTTCTCGTCATGAAAATACGGAGACATACAAGCAAGCAGAGCACATGCTAACTTATTCCTTGTTCAGGTAACACTTTTGGATTCTTTTCCCTCAACAATATAAATTATTAGCCACTTTGTGGTATCACGTTTTAAGTCTTCAGTTCACGGTGTAACTTGGTAATACCGTGCTCACTAGTCCCTCACAATGATGACCATAAGCGCAAAAGTCACTTGGTTCTTTTCTTTACAACTGGTTCGGGTCTTTTGGGAAATTTGTTCTTTTTTGAGTTTTGTTTTCTAAGCTATTGCATAATGGGCAATGTAATGTTAGGCTATGAAGTTTTATTTTATTTTTGGTATAAATAATATGATCATTTAACCTTGGTAGCAGGCTAGCAGCTAGGAGCTCATGGACAATCAACACATGCCCATAGTCATGCTCTGCTTCAAATGCCCACCTCGCCTAACCTGCCCATAGTCATGCTCTGCTTCAAATACTAGCCCAACTCGCCTAACCTTGTTGATTACTGGCATTGAATAATTGGCTACCTTGTCTCGACACTTGTGCCTGGATTGTCTGTGTTTTCCCTTTGCTACCCGCAAGCCTAAAATGGCTGTTCTGGTCAAGCAAACTTCTTGGGGCTTGTGCTAGTAAGGTGAAGCAATCTTGCCCTGGGAAAAAACTTTTCCCTAAATCAAGCTGCTTGGTGGGCAAATGCAGATCAAGCTCTGCTGACCCATCCCAAATTGACCCACTCAACCAAATGGAGCTTGTTAATTACTAATTGATTCACCCTCAACCCATATCTAGCTCATCAGTGCCTTAGCAAAGCAACAAACCATGAAAGAACCTGAATTGTTAATCTTCCCCACGATTTCTGAAAATATAGGATAAATTACAGCTATATCCATATTAGAGGCATAATAAAAAAGGATAACATAGAGAGCTTATACATTGTCCTAATTTCTAGTTATACAGGAGTCAAAGCTGTAGTTCATGCTATGTCAAAACAAATGAAGCCTTCCACGCTAGTGTGTTATCATCCAATGCCACAGATGTACAGCCCTCCACACCAGACCAAGAAAATTTACACAGCAGATGTAAGGCCATGGACCCCCTTTTGCATTGCACTTGCTATTTTGGGTCCACTATAGGCCTCCAAACAAAGCTTGTTGCATCCAACAAGCTTGGATACACCCTTATGCACACTACTAATCAGAGGGATAATCCCTCAGATACGCTACAGTCTACCACACCACGTGCCTAAGTGCCTAACCCCACTGTTAGCAGGACTCATGCTGAGCTCTGCTTGCCCTGCCTGGCTCTAAACAAGGATGCCATCGTCATTAGATTGTCTGCCCTTGATTGCTGAATCCACAAACTATCGTGATCATAATGTGCCTGCCACACTCTTGATCCAACCTGTGCGTGCTCTCTCTATCATCGCCCCTGCCTTGCAGTCACCTTCATGAGTCATGACTAGTCCTAACCTCAGCCATCCATGTATAGCCAGGGGCACAAAGCCCCCCTCCCAAAATCCCATACCTAGGCTAAACCCAAACTTTACTGGTGACCATCATAACCTGATGGAAGTGAGCACGAATCACACACAAATCCATTGGTAGATCAACAAATTTCTACACCCTTTTAACATATCAACACATAAATAGTATCTGTGTACCAATTTCCACTGCAAACATGCACAGGTTTTCTATATGTTTATTTATGTGCAACAACTCTTGTTCTGCATAAGTCGATCTCTACTGTGTAGTAGTTTGAGCCCATCCTGAGAATTCTCGCAGTGCTAGCTTTTTCTTGATTTAATTATTGATGTTAACAGGAAAGGTTCCCTTACAATGTGAAGACTGAAACTATGCTGCCACGACACTCAAAGCCTAATCCTGTGCCATAGTGATCAGCAGAAATGGTACTAAGGAGACAATGAACTATTCTTTTTCAGAGAGGTGTTCTGTTTTGTTTTGTCCAAAGTCAAACATTTCTATCTTTGGCCATCAATTTCCAGAAATTTATATTTAAATCTTTCTATGTTTGACCATCATCATACTATACTATTTCACATGTTAACCTATACAAATTTATAGGAATTGATGGTCAAAGATATAAATGTTTGACTTCACATAAAGTTAAATTGAAACTACAACCTCTACAAAACGGATGGAGACATGCAAAAATGGTGAAGTACAATGACATGCAAAAAAGGTTCCAGCATAACTGAATACAATGACAAGACACTCTAGATTGTCGATACCCTAGTGACTAGATGTATTGTTTTCCATTACTTCAGAACAAGAAGCCAATCAGAAGTACCAAGTCAAATTTCCTATAGTTCAAATGGATTTTAGCCACAAATGGCTGAAAATCCATTGACAGAAACCTGTAGCCATATGCCAATATGCAGGAAACAATTATCTCTTCCTCCTCCTCTCTCCACCACTTGGCCAAAATCACATCCCCAATAACAAGTCCAGGACAAGCTTAGATTATACCAAAACCAGTCATTACTTCTATATGCAGTGCACCCACTTGCAAAGAAGTTAATGTTTTTTTTTATTTGTATTGACTATTGTTTGGTATATGGTTTCTTTATCAAGGAAAGTTGTCACATGTCCATAGACACTGACATCCACAACCTGTGTTGCTTACTAGCAGGCAAAATGTAAATAGATGTTCAATGAAACAAATAGGATTTTAGGCCGACACAAAATCAGTCTTACAGACCATTTAGCCCTTAAGTGATGAGCTATTCCTAGTAGACTAACGTGCTGATGTGATGTCAAGATACCAAAGTATGCACCTCAGTTTTTGTTACTGATGTGAAAATTCAGAAAAGGACTAATACCAGAAAATTATCATATATGATTTTGTTACAACCTGACATCTTTTGAACCAAATTGTCAATAGTTGGAGGACTCATGATTTTTTTTGTGTGATTGACAATAAAAAAAAGACATGGATAAATACAGTACTTTATCTCTATGCACTAATTATTTTACTTCCAATGAAGGTTATTAACTGCTGTCCAAGTGTACTATATAATGTACCCTTATGCATGTTCATTTAGCATTGGGGGTCCTACTACCGAAAGTGGACTGTACACTGATAAAGAGCAGTTTAATCAAGAATGTGCATTTCTAACATGTGGTAGTTTCAGATCCTATCCTATCCGCCAGTTCAATTCCACGTTCAAAGCCTATCCGTCAGTTCAATTCCACATAAGAAAAACGAAAGTGATTCAAAGAGAGAATTTAACAGAAACCGACAACCAAAATATATTGTCACAGATCTTAACCATAATGAAACGATGACAGTATCAAAACAACATGGCTGCATCAAAATTCGTAGTCATAGACATTAAGCAAATTGAAATGATTTCAACAGCATTGCATCAAAATCACAGGCCCCACAATCTCCAAACCACCAACGAACCTTCAACGGATCTGGCTCTTGCCGCCGCCGCCGCCCCCGCCGTTGCCACCACCCTTCCCTCCGCCTTTCTTGCCCTTGCCCCGCGCCTTCTTCTTGGCAGCACGAGCCTCGTCACGTTTCTTGTCCTTCTTCGCTTGAACCGTCTTGATCTGTTTGTGTGCTTTCATATGCTTGTCCAAGGTATTGCTCCCATCTTCATAGCCCCAATCCGGGCAATCCGGACACGACCACCTGGCGCCGAATCCGGCGATGCCGCCACCTCCCATCCCGCCTGCCGCGCCGAAACCCGCCGCCGCCGCTGCCGCCGCCCCGCCGCCGCCGTCTCCTCCCAAACCCATCGCAGTCGCAGCCAATTTCGCTGTTCTGCTCAGATTGTTGTTGGGCTTTCCGTTTGGGCTGTCGGTTCTATATATGCCTGTAGGCTGAGGCCTGGTAGCGCGACACAAAGCACCCATGCCGAGAGGCACGGCCCATTGAACAACGGGAGGCCCGGTGCTGTTCTGTCAACTAGGGAATAGGGAGTATCAAAAAAAAAAAAAAAACTAGGGAATAGGGAGCTTGTCAAAAAAAAAAAAAAAACTAGGGACTAGGGATTATTAATACAGTAGTATATTCCCAAGGGGAAAAACTATTTTACTTGTCTACTAAACTTAAAAACCAGACATCTTACCTTATGAAATTGAAAACTATTCAAATTATCTTTGGAATGTGTTCTCAAATGGTTTTAAAGGTGGTTTTATCTTCTCTTTTGGTTAAAGTTTTTTTTGAACTAATATATCTTAATGCTATTGAGCCACCAAAAATGGCTTTAAGCTTCTAATTGTTTTAATGTAGAAATAGATTGGGATATGAAGAATCCAAATAAATATTTAGAGCTCCTAAGATTTCTTTAAAAGCTTTCAAGAATTAGATTTACCTCTAGAAGAATGAAAGAAAAAATATCCCAAAAAAATATAAGAACTTTTACAAAAAATGTAATTAATGTGTTTTAAAAACTATCACAACTAAAACACAAGATGCGAGTAGCATAAATGCGCAAAATGAATGTGGTCAACATGTTTATACATTGATTAGAATCTTTTGGAAATTTTCTAGTTTTTTCTAAATATTTTTATCATTTTCCTTGAGCTAAAATCTAATGTTTTTGAAGATCTGTTTTGTGGTTTAAAACCTTATCAAGTATTTATCAGGTTTTTGTAACTTAAAAGGACAATCGCATTCAAAACCACCTCAAACTAAGGCATGTAGAGGTAACTTGAATGGTTTTGATAGCTGAAGGGGTAAGATGTTTGATTTTTTAGTAGGAGAATAATTCAGACTATGACAATAATTTGCGAGATAAAATTGATCTTTTCTATTTACAACATATCATAGGGTATCACGTGGTGTTTTTTTATTATCATATTGCAAGATTTGTACAGAGGATTGCTCAAGTTGCATTTGGTTTACATCCTCCAGAGGACTTATTGGATTTTTAGGGTTTTAGGCTCAACTACTGCATACTAGATTGTGTTCTCTAATTTGGGTAGGAGCCATTGATATATGCTAGTCTATTGGATTGGCCAGAAATGATGTTCTATTAGAAAAAAAGAGAATATATTTCTACTTATAGGTAATCTTCAGAGCCATGTACTAGACATGTTTTTGGTCCATTCTTCATGAGGAGCACATGAAAACAATAATGAAGGAGCCTCGTTTGCTGGAGACTACGACAATGGAGATCTTCGCAAAGAATGAGTGGTTGTCTCTAAGTTACTTTAGTTTGTCTTAAAAATCGTTTTTAGTTGTTATGTGTCTTTAATCAACCAAAGTCTATATCTGTAATAATAAACTAGTTGAGTGTCTGTGCATTGCGTACCCGTACTGGACGGGGATCCACATCTGCAACGGAATCAGCGGCGCGCGTGAGAGGAGGAAGGAGTGGATCGGAGTCGGAAGGCAGAGCCCGAGAAGGAAAGGACCCGATAGAACCTAGTGTTGCGGGGTCAATATATTGCGAACTCCCCCGGTCCTTCTCTCTACCAAACACCACACATACAATAGCCGCCGCCGAAACCAGATCGAGGGAGAGAGGCAAGGGTTGGAGCGACCAAGCGCGTGAGAGGGCCGTCCATGGTGGAGAAGGTGACGAAGGAGAGGGTGCCTGAGTGAATTTTTTTTATTTTTAGCACTTTTTTTAAACTATTTTCAAAATTCGCACGGTAAATTTTTTATTTTCAAATCTAACACATTTGGACGCGCCAATCGTGCTGGCGCGGCAAAACTGAACCGACGCGCCAATTACTTTGGCGCGGGGAAAGTGCCAC
>JAKNSH010010792.1:0-11228 GCA_027790015.1 Cymbopogon flexuosus
CAACAATGATCAGGAGCCTGTACTGTAGCAAGTCTGGACAGCCGTGGTAAAATCACACGGTGGGGCAAGCGGAGGGTATGAAGCATAAGAAACCAAATCGATAGGAATTGGTAGCTCCTTTGGAAGCATTAGAAACCAAATTGATAGGAATCGATAGGAATTGGTAGCTCCTTTGGAAGCATTAGAAACCAAATCGATAGGAATTGGTAGCTCCTTTGCTGTGTATCTGCTTTCTCGAACAAAGTCTTATTCTAGTAGTGTTGCTAGCAAGGTCCTCTGATTTGAGAGACTGGAAGGAACCTGCTGTAGAGTAAGGCGTAGGATAAGGGAGTCTGAAAATACTGAAAGATGGAAGGTGGCACATGTAGAGACAGATCAAGCTTATAACTAAAGAACAACAATCAAACTTGCATCCCAAATATTGATAAAAAAAAGGGATATGCTCCATGTAAGGCGACTTACATCTTGCAAATCTATAATCTGGCTTGACTTGGACCAGAGACTTAAGTGTGTGTTCTTGTCTATATTGACTGTTCTGAGGAATTACCCGGTTGCATCCCAGGAGGGGAATCTTAATGCATTGCTGCTGTTTGTTTTTTTTGCGCTGTTGCAGGATACTTGATGAACATCACCCCGTCGGTCTCAGTTATCTTTTGTATGTCTTTGCAGCATGTGAAGAAGTTGATGAACCTTGACGAATTGTGGGAACGTACTGGGAGGAGTCTTTGAAAGTTTTTTTTTTTTTTAAGAAATAACTAAAGGGGTGGTTGTTGAATAAATAAAAGTAGGGCTTTCGTGTGATGAAAATTAACCCCCGAAAAGATGGCAGCTTTCGTTCTGAAATAACTGGTTATGTAAAACGATTTGCATCTAGATGTGTACAGTATGTTTGATCGCCTCATTACATTGGTTTTCCAGTGAAGGCCGTGACGTCAGTACCTGTTGCGGCTAGCAGTGTGTTACTGATATATTTTTTATATTCGGATTGATGCAAGTCAAGTCAATACATGAGGCACGATGGGCTACAATGATGATTTGTCCAACAAGTTTTCCCAAATGTTACTCATTATTATTACCTTTAGAAGCCTGCCATGCATCCTGTCATGCTAAATTGCCTGGCAATAATGACGGTGAAGAAGAAGAGCTTCAAAAGGCCAATAATGAGTGCTCTGTTTATGTGAGATGAGACGATACACCAATGCTCCATTGAATGAAGATGACTTGACTTGAGTAGGAACGCAACGAACTGTGATTCTTAGGCTGTCAACAACCAATTTCTCACCCGGAGCAGGCACAACAATCAACAGAGCAATCCGATTGGTCTCGTGCTTCCTGATCTGATGGGCACACGGCACCACAGAAGAAATAGAAGCGCCCGCTGCCGTCGCCGGCGATGGACCGCGACGGTCGCCCGGGATGGCTGCCGTCGCTGGGTTTATTCCTGCGATTGCTACTCCATTTTGTCACTTCGATCACTCTATGTATGCTAATTGAACCAAACGCTTAGATCCATCTCTACTACTAGCTTCACTTTGTTTGCTATATCCCTTAATCTGCATGAGCATATATGATTATTGTTCTCTTGAGTACGCCTGCTTGCCTTGACTTCTACTAGACGTACTTTAGGACGATATCTTTGAATTCTTGACACTGAGTTGTTCTATGTTAACAAATAGCTTACAGTAGTTCGACTAATATTTCATTTTTTTTTAATTATAGGATGAGATGATTGCCAGTGTTAGAGTCTTGATTAGTTTGTTCCTGCGGGTTATTTCTTTGCCGACACACCACTGTTGATCTTGATCTGGTGCAAATATAGGTGCGTTCCTTATGAATAAAATTTTGAGTGCACGATTTTCTCGGGAGAGTATGCTCAAGCATAAAAACCAAGGCCTTGTTTAGATTGCAAAAGAATTCTAACCCGATGAATAGTATCACTTTCGTCTTATTTGACAAATATTGTTTAATTATGGACCAACTAGGCTCAAAAGATTCATCTCGTGATTTCCAACTATACTGTGTAATTAGTTCTTTTTTTACCTATATTTAATGCTTCATGCAAACGGCTAAAAATTAATGTGCTGGAGAGAGAGTGAAAAAACTTAGAATTTGGGTGTGATCTAAACAAGGCTTAAAAGTCTTTTCCATGTATGCCACTATAAAAGTTCACAATGACGCACACGTCGTTGTAAAAATTCACCGCACACCAGTGCCACTGCTCTAAACTTTTTTGCCGCCCATGCCATTGTATTAAACTGCAGGTGTGAAAAGTCGAAAATACCCTTAGATATAAATATGCAATTAATTTTATTTGAGCATCTTAACGACTTTAAATGAAAAAACTCAAAAGTAGAAAGTTGTAGATCTCGCCACGATCTACAATTTTCATATAAAAATTATTTTTATTTATTTTTTTCTAAAAAATATTAGTTTTCTAATACATATTAATAATATCAAATTATATCAAATCTTAGACGTCCGGTAGTGCACAAGGTTGCCAGTATATATTTGGACAGCTCTTGTTAGAATTTAAGGTGGGACCAATATATAGTGTACTGTACCTAGTAGCTAGGGCGTATGTACACATTTTTGTGCCCGAGAAGGTGAAAAAAATGTGGACAAGAGGAGGGGGAAAATGTGGACAAGTAGCACACTTTTTTTTGAATGTAACAAGTAGCACATTTTTTTTTTCTGAATGTAACAAGTAGCACAATTTTTATTGTGGATCAACTTTAATGCAATTTTGTTTTTGTTGTTGTCCTGTTGCGATGCTGGAATGTGAGCTGAGAGATTCCAGTTGCATGCAGCATGTGAAGAAGTTGTACAGTAGTTGATGATGAATCGTACGTAAAAGCTGCTTGCCGAATAAAGTAAAGCTTTTTTTTTAGACCATAAATTACTCGGCGGCCGGCGCCGGATCGAGCACGTGGAAAACGTTGTATCTGGTATAGTGATAATATCGATCGTTTGCACTTTGCAGTCTGCGTTCGTGTAAAAGGGCCTACCACCTCAGACTCAGAACACATCGTCACATGCTGCACTTGCATTGTATTATTGATGGAGTTACATATATTTATTTGAAACGAACGGAATTGCAATTGCAATGCAAGAAATATATATAATATGGGGAATCGCTATATTGTACTCGTGTGTTTCTTTTGCTGCCAGCACACGGATTTCTTGGCCATTGGATGAAGGATGGATGGACGGCTGGTCACTCCCACTTGCCATGACCCTGAATTGTAGGGCCCACTCGTGCCTGTGTGGATTCCCCATTTCCCCGTCGTCTTCATCCCTTCGTTGCTCGCGCTTCTCACCTGGTCACCCCGCTCCTCCTCGGCGCCCCGCCCCTTCCTCCCCGACGCGCCCGCCCCTCATGTTCAGGAGGCGCTGCTGATGCCTCGCGGCGTCGGATCGGACGCGGCAGCCACGACACCCAGCCGCTTGCGGTGGCGCTCGCCGTTCCCTAAGCGCCCAATCCACCTACGCTGCTCGTCGGATCCTCCCGAGGGATTCGGGCCTCGTCTCGTCTTGTGCTGCCTAGGTGAGGCTGTCTGGGCTTCGAGGTGGGTCGGAGAGGCGATTGGAGAGGCGACCTCGCCGCTCCGCCTCTCCCCGTCTTTGTGCGTGTGCCCGCACTCACCAAATTGGTTGCTGGCTCGTCGTCTGCCATTGGAGGATCTCTGGAGGTACCTTCTTTTGCTTGATGGAGGGAAATTTGGGTGGGGATTTTCGGATGTAGATGGGGGATTTGAGTTGGATTTGGGGGATTTTGGTTTGTGCTATGGATTTTTGTGTGGGGGGCATCCCATTGATTTGAATGCTTGTGCGTGGGATTATGTGACTCGATCTGTTATGCAGGTTCCATTCCATCGTCTGAATGTCGTGTGGGCGCTGGCTGTCTGTTGCTAGCATTCGTGCGTGCTCTGGTGAGGACACCGGTGGCCACCTGTGTGGATTGGTTCACGCCCCCGCAACCGTGTTCGTACGGGCTCCGCCACCGGCGCTGCTCTCAGTTGAGCCGACCAGCCAAGCAGTCTCGTGCCTCCTGCGAACGTGAGCATCCCCTGGTCGTAGGACCTATGAATTTCCTTGTTTTTGTTGCTTTGATTGCTGTTCATGGATTTACAGAGGTGGCGTCCATGGCCCCTTGTTTAGCTGTGGATTTGGTTGCGGCAGGGGTGGCTGCTGGGTGTGCGTGGCGCATTGGCTCTGTTCATAGTCAGGCAGATGATTGTGTGTGGCCGTGGTTCCTTGCTTGGACGGTAGGCATGTAGTGCGTTGGCCAAGTGGGGCTTGCCGATGGGCGTGCGTGGGGCAAGCAGGGGCCTCGGGGGTGCTGGGTTGATCCTTGGTCAATATCTGCATCATGTGCATCAGACATTGGTGCTTGGCTAGCTGCTCCCTGATGTGATATAGCATTTCTGTCAATATATGTCTTGCTGTTAGATGATTCAATATACTCTTGTGTTTGTATCTAGTCCAGTACTGATAATACACAGCTAAACTGAAAATGGTAGAGAATTATTTTTCTGTTTGAGCTACATCCTATGTAGTGCTACTTCACATTCAGGTTAGGTTTTCGGTCCAGCAAACTTTAGAGCCAGGCTATCTGCCTGGTTGTGTGACATTGCATGAGTTAGGAAATTGTTTAGCAAGGCTCTTAAAAATGCATGGAAGGATCACTAAAATAGAATGTCCAAAGTATCTCTTCTGGATAACTATAATCCTTAAAATTGTAAGATTGTAAACTGAATTAATTTGTTACATCTCAATCACCTTGTATGACTATATTTTTTTGGGAGGTTTAAATTCAGGTTTGGAATAAAATCTTTACCGGACAAATCAAATTGCAACATATTAGGTTATTTTAGCCTGTTAGATTAGATTCAAATCTTTCAGTTCAGCCTAATCTTGCACATCTGTACACTATCTTTAGTATGACTTGTTCTCATTAATTCATATTGCAGGCGGTTGTGGGGGCTTGTGTTGTCCTTATCGCTAGAACTGGTGTATTGAAACAACATATAGCAAAACATATAGTAGCGTGTACTGTTGCTCAGTGCATTACTTTGCTGTCAGTACTAAATTCTAGGATCTCCAGCCTTCACTTAGAAATTAATTAAACTCTGAGACTAGGTGATGCTTCTGTCATGTCAATCTTCCCTTTGGCACACCATTTCACTCGTGGTTTCTTGGTTCTTTTTCTTTCAACTGATTCTCTACTCTGCTTAGCTATCCATTCAGACAAACGGGTCTGATGAACGTACATCATGCTATTTAATTAACAAATGGCAATAGATTTTTAAAAGCTATGCAGACTGCTGCACTAATTTGCCTTTGGCCATATTATTTGTATGGAGCAGATAAGTGTTGCCTCTGTATAACCAAAGACAAACACTATTCAGACTTTCCCTTCCTGATAGGGTGTTTTACTGTCCTTTGTTTGTATCTATTTTGGTTTTTTCGACTACATATGCTTTGCACGGTTGATGCGTCAGCGTCAAATGAAACATTCCAAAGAAACATATTTGGCTATATATAAGCACTGGTTAGTTGATGTACCCATATATACGAGCATATGCAATATGTGGAATTTTAATGGACATGAAATCTGCAAGTTTCATTCTTGTTTTAAGTTCAGAGCTCAAAGTTCATGCTTATATCTGCTTACGATCTCTAAAAACTTTTGCCACTTTGTTGTTATCTGCAGTTTGATGATGAACGTGAAATATGTGCAATGGCTATTTACAACAAAAACATTGACAAGAAGGTTTCCTACGTACACTTGTGCTACCACTAGGTACTCATTCTGTCATTGTTCTGTTTTGATATATGCACTTCTGTTGACAAGATCTGTTGTTTCTTATTTTCTTATTTTTCCTGCCTGCAGTTGCTTGCATCTGCTAAGTACATCTCGCTGCTCCTGAGGTTGGCCAGTTCATAAAATTCGATGAGATGTAGGAGACGTCCTCTAGTCGCGGCGATCACACTTTGTCCAGCAATGTCACTGTCTAGGAGCTGTCCCGTTTGCATGAGAAAGTGAGTAGCTTGATGTTCTTCTGCTGAGTAAGGGAATGTGTCGTGGTTTTACTTTTTGTTGGACGGTTGGGTTGGAACCCTCGCAGTTGTGTCGGTTGGCAGTGAACACTCCATGAACTTGTTGCGGCACTTGGTTCCTGCCTTGCCTTAAGAAAACTTAGCCTGGTGGTAGGATATTAAATGTTAGTTTTTAAGCACTGCTGCTACCGTTATACTTGGTGGCTGCAATGCCGACACGTCACAACTATGTTGGGTGGCTTGTTGCAGCATTTGGTTCCTGCCTTCCTTAGGAAGACTTCAAGCCTGTCAGACTTATAACCCCAACCACAGTAGCCTTTGATTATTGTGATTTTAGCCAGCATAAAGCACATTTTTGTCCTTGTTCTTTCATAGAAAATTTATTTTTGTGTTTTTTTGGTAACACACGTTTTCCTCTATTCATTGTTATTCGTGCCTGCCCACACAAGTTTTTGGTCTTTGTCGTCACATAGAAAAAATAATTGTCTGTTGTGATTTGTGCTAACACATCTTGAACTTTGCTAACTGCGATTTGTGCTAGCACACACCTCTTATTTGTCCATGTCTTTTCATAGTAAAAAATTGTATCTTGTGCTTTGTGCTAACACATCTTGAATTCTGTTAATAGTGATTTATGTCAACACACACCTCTTATTTGTCCTTGTCCTTTCATAAAAAAACTTTCCCTTGTAACTTGTGCTAACACAACACAGGCCCCACAAACTCATGATCTGTTTTTGTTTTTGGCAGGATGTGCTTATGCCAGCTCACACATATTTGTGATGCTTGTGTGGTTGTGCCCTAGTTTGTTTCCTAATTGTTATTATAAAATGTTGCCAAAACTACTGGTTCAAGTGATAGCTCCACTGGTACCAATCCTTAAATTGTAGTTGTTGTTTGTTCTGTAGCATAAGTTAACTGTATTCTCAACAGACTTCATATGTATGAGCCAGATTTTCTAATTATATACATGTGCAGTATAATTGCATTTACAACATGTACTAATTACACTATTTTGAATGTGTAATTTTCATATCTTTTTTTTGTAGTTTTTTAAGACCATGTTCCTTGTGCATTTGTTTACTCTTAAGTCTGTCACCATAGTCATCATTCTTCTTTATACACAAAACCAACTCTTAAGTCTTACCTTCTATTTTTGTAGACTATGTGAGGGTGCTGAACTATCGGACCAGATTTTGGCAAAGTAGAAGGAGGCAGATCATGTAAGACTGTACCTATTTTCCCTCCCAGAACTTCCTGTACTAGCTATTTGGTCTCGCTTCCTGTGTTAGCACTTAGCAATTGTGTTTTCATAAATTCCTAGTTGGTTCTTTTGTACTTAGGAGGAGGCTGGTGAGTAGAGCCAACTAGAAGTGATCAAACGAGACAGAGGAAAATAAGAGAAAGAGAAAGAGAGCAAGATAAGCTGCTCATGTGCAAAATTTGTCCTTGTCCTTTCATAGAAAAAATTATGATATGTCCTTCTATAGAAAAAATTATTTCTTGTGATCTGTGATTGTGCTTCCATAAAAAAAATTTGTGAGCTGTCCTTCCATAGAAAAAAAATTGTTTCTTGTGTTTTGTGATTGTGCTTCCATAGAAAAAAATTGTGATTTGTTTTTTTATGGAAAAAAAATTGTTTTCTATGATCTGTGATTGTGGTTCCATAGAAAAAAAATTGTGATCTCTCTTTCCATAGAAAAAAATTATTTATTATGATCTATGATTGTGCTTCCATAGAAAAATTTATGATTTGTCCTTCCATAGAAAAAATTATGATTTGTCCTTCCATAGAAAAAAATGTATCTTGTGATTTGTGATTGTGCTTCCATAGGAAAAAATTGTGATTTGTAATTCAATAGAAAAATTGTTTATTATGATCTGTGATTGTGTTTCCATAGAAAAAAATTATGATTTGTCATTCCATAGAAAATTATCTTTGTGATTTGTGCTAACACACCTTTTACCTCTGATTTGTGCCTGCCCACACCAAGTTTTCTTGTGATTTGTGTTATCACGTCTTCAACTCTACTAATTGTGATTAGACACCTCATTTTTGTCTATCATTTTAGGTGATTTGGGAGAACGAATGATCTGTGGTGATTAGTAGGGGATTCAGTTGCAGCGTCCTATGGAGGTACGATGTTTCCCTCCTAGGATTGTTGTATTAGCCTGTTAGAGTATGTTTGGTTTGCTCACAGAACACTGCAACACCTCGATAATTCGCATCATGTCAGTATAGCGTTGGAAAAATAAGGAGGTGTTGACATGTTGTCACCTCGATAATTCGCACCTGTAATAGCAGAGATGTCTCTTGTGATATGTGATTGTGCTTCCATAGAAAAGAATTATGACCTTTCCTTCCATAGAAAAGAATTATGACCTGTCCTTACATACAAGTGACAAGGAAGCATCTAAGTTTGGTGGTTATATAATCAGTTCCCCACGGTGCTATTCTGTTCGTTTTGTTTTGTTTTTCTTTACCACGTACTGCCTTCGAAAATATTTGTCCTGTCCTCACAGAGTTCACAAAAGACCAGCAATGGTATGTAGCATCTAAGTACATGTTAACGGGCATGAGTAAATGGGGATTGCTATTCAACTGTCGTGCCAAGTTGTTCTGGTCCCCTTTTTATCATTTTGTTTATGGTTGTATCTTGATGGGTTGGGGGATCATTTCAGAAAACGTAGTAAATTTGCCACTTGTATGCAGGTAACTTATTGGAAGGGGAATGCTGAATGTGAAATTGAAAATGCTATTACTGGCTGCCAGCTCCAACTTCCAAGTATATAATCTAGACATTGGAGGAGCCTATGCTGCCCATCAGTGCCATGAGACCTGGTACGGTGCACTTGTCGATGTCCACACAACTCAATTATTTATACACTTTACTGCTTGCTGCTGAGACTTATAACATTATCCTATCTGTTATCTCTAAATTTTCAGTTAAGTGTGAATGTGGATCCTATCTGTTACTAGTTTCTGAATTATTTGCTGAAAATGTCTTTTTATGTTACTGTATGGAACCACAACTATAGTTCTACACCTAGTGCTTGTAAATTTGCTCTCAATGTGTTTATGTATGGAACGATGGGCTGATGGACACTAGCTGGAAGCAAATTTAGTCCAAGTTGCACACAACTATCTTTTATTGTGTTAATGAGATGCAAGATGGTAGCTTTCTCTGGATCTTTGTAATATGTTCTATTTTTTCCACATGCATAAGCTGGAATTTGTAGTTATATACATATACAATATAATTGCATTAACAATAAGTGCTATTTGCACAAATTAAAATGTGCAATTTTCATATTTGTGTTTTGTAATTTTTGGCGGTTAACTTGTGGAACTTATTTCCTTGCAGTTGCAGCAGAGTATGCCTTGGCAGCTAATTCCCTTCTTTCTTTTCATATGTATATCCAACAGTTGTCTGCTCTACCGGCGTAGGAATTGCAAATATTGTTGGTAGAATTGGTGGGGTTGTTTGCCCTCTTGGTGCTGACGCTATGCTGTGGAGCTGCCACCAGATTGTGTTTGAGGTGATAAGCCTTGCAGTTGCCTGCATGGCTGAATATTCTTCCCTGTAGAGACCAAGGGCCGTGGAATGGATTAATTTTGTAGTATCAGACTTCGGCATTCTTGTAGTTCATCACCGTTCAATATTTCTACCATTATTATATGTACCAGAGAATATAGAAATGGTGTCTATGACTGACTGAGCTCAACTATGGCTTGTGACGAATGCCAAGCTTTTGGTGGAACAGATTACAACTTCTATAGAAATTTGTGTGCTACTTCCTCCTAAAACACATGGTTTTTGTCCTGATGGAATTTGTGTGCTAGTTAAGGAAACAACACATGGTTTTTCTTTCTCTGCTCGAACTCGTGTGTTACACTGGGCAGCCAAATAAAACGTGTGCCAGCTGCTGAAAAAACACACGGTTTTTTGGCTCTTTGAATTCGTGTGTTTTTATGGTGGAAAACACCCATGTGCTAGTTGTTGATAAAACACATGTGTTTGGACTAGACAGGCCCAAAAGAAAACCCCTCTGAGCTACGCCTGCAGCACAGCAGCAGCTTCTTCGCGATGGGCCTTGTGCCTGCGTCTAGAACTAGTAGACCGTGGAACTCGGCTAAGGCCCCGTTTAAATTGGGCAAAAAGGGCTAGAAGTGACAATTCTGGACACTGTAGCATTTTTGTTTGTATTTGACAAATATTGTCCAATCATGGATTAATTAGGCTCAAAAGATTCGTCTCGTGATGTCCAACTAAACTGTGTAATTAGTTTTTATTTTTATCTACATTTAATGCTCCATACAAACAACTAAAAATTGATGTGATGGAGAAAGAGTGAAATTTCTAGCCTTTAGCCTGTAATCTAAACAACGCCTAAACTACATCTTGAGTTGGTTAGTAACTTAGCATCAGCAAATGATGCTACTATTCATTCAAGGAAAGGAGGAAAGGAAGGTATTGTTTCGGATTTCAGATTTCTCCATTTCAGTTTTTTTTTGAGCCGATTCTCCATTTCAGTTTTTTTTTTTTTTTTGAGACAAGATTCTCCATTTCAGTTGAGACCGCCTCTGACCGTTCCGTTCGATTAGCAGGGGACGTGGCCCGTGGGCGACGCGGTGTGACCAAATGCCACAGGCCGGCCCATCTGCGCTCGCTCGTGGCCTCTATAGGCCGCAGGCCCAGAAAGAGAGAGAACCCCTGCTGCAACAGCCTGCCAAGTGCCTTTGGATATATGAGCACTGTTTTGTGCCTGAGAGTAGATCCTTGCAAATTTCCCTAGCTGTGCTACTTGTAATACGACCAGAGAATGCGTCCATTACGTACATTTAAACGTGCAGATTAGCAAAGTTTGCATACGGCACGTCTCACGTACGCACTGTGCATTAATATTAAGAATACACAGTACAAGCTGAATCGAATTTATAGAACATGTACACGCACGTATTGATGTGAACAGATAAAAGTATATTTATTCATACGCAACGATTGAATCGGAAATCAATACAAGCAACGGAAGCCAAAGCTGATCAAACAACACAAGAGCTACGTGCGTGGCCATCGCATGCGCACAAACACATGCATACAGACAAGCTAGTAGTATGACTAACACAAACCAAATAAACCTGAATTCAAACGAGATCCAGCTAGCGC
>JAKNSH010011005.1:0-12966 GCA_027790015.1 Cymbopogon flexuosus
CTCTTGGGTTAGGCTTGTGTAGCCTTGTCCTTGAGCATCTAGTGAGGTTAGGATTGGCTTTGTGCTTTTGCTCATTAGAATTGTGTAGGTGCTCATCCGGTGTGAAAAGTACTAATTGCTTAGGTTTGTGTGACCTTGCAAATTAGAAATTGATTAGGTGAGCACTAGATTGGCACCTTGCTTTTTTGCTTAGGATCTTTTACAAGGTGCAACTAGAGTTATAGTTAGAGGGGTGAAGTCTTGGCTAGACCGATAGTTTTAATTCCGCACTTGTTTCGGTTAGCCAAAGCGATTAGTTTTAAAAGGGACTATTCACCCCCCTCTAGTCCGCCATCTCGACCTTACAACAGTTTGATTGTACTTTACGAGACAAACATTTTAAGCCTAATTAGTCGATGTTTGGATAATTTTTACCAAATACAAACGAAACGCTACAGTGGCGCTACAGTGTTTTCCCAAAGTTTACACATGGGAAATAAACAAAGCCTTAGACATCACCGTCTCTATAATAGAAGGCATTAGTTAAGTCATGAGTAGCTGGGTTAGTGAACATCTAAGAGAACCTACAGAGAGCTTTTTTATTATTATTATTTTCTTGAGTACGCCATGGTAGAAGAAGAAACATGATGAGAGGGAGAGAAAAATATTTCTTTTTACCTTTTGGGGTGCATTCTAAGTTTATGGGGGCTGTAAAAAACTATTTTTTAAGGTGCACCCTCACAGTGTTTGTGGTCCATTACAAAAATGTCGTGTTGCGGTCGCTTTTAGTTTTTTTTTTCTAACATTGTGCAATGTGCTTGTCCTAAACTTTACCGCAGCAACAGAAATCAAATTGAGAGATTGCTTTGATTTAATATTCGAAGCATCGAAATTTAATGGCACACGCTATGACAGATCTAAGGATCACATAGGTAACATTTCTGAAACGTTAAAAAAATTACTATTGTTGTAAGAAAACAAATTACTAAATCCGTTTCAAATTCTAGTTCTTTTAACTTTTAACCTTAAGTTTGATCAATCGTCTTATTTAAAAATTTATTCAAAATATTATTATTTTTGTTGTAGCATGTTTTATTAATAAAAATTCTTTAAAAATAATTTTAATTTGATTATGTTTGTTAAAACGATCGGTCAAACTTAGGACAAACCAACTGTAATTTGGAAAGGAGGGCTATTTTGTCAACTAAATCAGAGCGTAGTAACTTTATACGCGTATTAACTTTATCAGGAAGGCGAATCAATAGAAAACGCGTAGGAATACGGAAAGTTGACAGAAATATTGCGCTGATAAAAGTTTCCGCGTATATAGACGACGCTCAGTTTCATCGAGTCAGGTGCCGAAAAGGAAAAAAGAAAAGTAAGAATCCGTCTCGAGGCGACCTCTGCTGGTAGGTCCTTTCACCTATATATATATCCGCCACGCTGCAGGTCAAATTCAAGCACTACTACTCCTGTGCTGTTCTGTTCCCCTTCACTGTAATATCGCCTGGGCTCTTGGTGCCGTTGCATTTGCTTCAAATCTATTCGCAAGTGGAAACGTTGTAGTAGATCGATCGATCCATCGGGATGGGAGGGTGCTTCTCCTTGGACGGCGACGTGCGCGGCGGCATGGCGGCCGTCGGCGGGGGCGGCGGCGGGAGGACCCAGGGCGTGGCGGCGGCGGCGGCTGCGCAGCAGGGCGGCCCGAATGACGCGGTCGACTACTTCTTCCAGACGCGCGGCCTCCGCGGCCTCTACACGCCCATCGAGGTAAGCACGCGCGCGATTGGTCGGCTGGATTGGGGTTTCGGTGTGGTGAATAGCGGTTTTCGATTCGGAGGGGATTGGGGTTTTGTTGCGCCTCGGTTCGAACCGGTTAGGCGGAATTTTGGGATTTGGAAATCAGGGTCCTCTCTCAAATTGCGGTCTCATGATTTCAGAAATTCTACTACTTAGTTCCTTAGCAAATGCGTTTGTTTAACTTCTACGTTCGAGTTCCACTTCTGATGGACTGATTTGGTTGGGTGGTTTGGGATTTGTTAATGTGTCCCCATTCAGGTTTTTCGGTGCTCACTTATTGTAGGCTTGCTCACCAAAACTGCTCGGACTCAAGCGGGCAACGCGTTTCGTGTGGCCCATTTTGTTCTAACTTTGTTCTGGGAAATGCACTGGGCTGAATTGATCTATCTGTACTCCTAGATTAATGTGTCCCACGTTTATGATCCAGCTCTACCTTGGCATGGATAGGTGGACTACGAAAATGCATATGATTATATTATGATGAATTACGATAGTGCACATTAACTTTACAATTTTGGTTCCTCACGTTGATTGACATGGCATTGTGTCTGAAACAAGTGTAACGGTTTTGTAAACTTCCATACTGGAGGCATTTTTCTGCAAGGGGATTAGGCGAGGTCAAATACATTTTAAGTGGAGTGGATGCTGGAGAAGCTGGGTGGGGGCTTCGTCTTTTGTTTTATGACACACAACCACTGTCATTTTAATTTTGTTATGGTTTCTTTTTCTCTAAACAATTTAAAATGTCCCAAACAATTTACTTTGCTATTTTCCACTCACATGAAGATATATGGTCTCATGCAATACTTTTCATGATTCTACATTCATCTTGTTACCACATCCCAGCTCCTCTGTGATATTTGGATGCAGTAACTTACAGCAATTTATGATTTGTGGGGTGGTTTGATTTAAGTGTTTCTTAGTCATCTTAATTGCCTTAGAAAGATGGTGTACTAACCTATGATTGTGTCACCAGTTAGGCCTACATGGCACAGCTTACTAAATATTTTCCTGAGTTAGCTTTGGATGTCAATCTGATGATCTCTTGTGCTGATGCCTGACATGTTATTTTATTCCTCTAATTGCAGCTGTCATTTTCAGCATCGAAGTTGCGGAACTTAGATGCCTTTTCAAAGGTGAAACCTAGCATTCTCAAGTACTTTAATATTAATATTTCCATCATGGTAGTCTCTGACTTTTCTGTTGTTGAATAGTCTTAGCTACAAATGATTGTTGTGGTGTGAAAAATGAGCAGACTATAAGTTGATACTGTTTAAAATGGTCCTTATAATATTGATTTCATATTGGTATGCCCAATTTGGGTATGCCTGTATTTTACCAACAAACTTCACTTATCTTACGCCTAACATAAGATTAATATATCAGTGTATAATTACTGAAACTGGACATAGATTGCTTAAGTTTGCTTGGGTTCCTTTGCATCTCTGCTTTTTTCTTCCAAAGGTGATATATTGTATGTTTGCTCTAGAGTGATCCTATGCTAGTGGTCTACACTAACATAAAAGGAAAGCTAGAAGAGATTGGCCGTACTGAAGTGATTTTAAATTCACTGGAGCCCTCATGGATCACAAAGGTTATAATGTCTTACCAATTTGAGATTGTGCAACCACTCATGTAAGTATCTTATGATAGGAAATGTAGATATTACTTGCAGAAAACTCCTACTAACTGCTACTTGTTTTCAACATGATAGATTCAGGATATATGATGTTGACACAAAGTACCACAACACTCCAGTGAAGGTATTAATATTATACCCTTAATTCATTTTTTGTGCCTCTTCTGAAATTCATTACTTGATGACGAGATATTGGTTTCAATCAGACAACAATCCTTTCTTATTTGATTACACTAGTTCGCCTCGTATATCTTTTACCATTTATTCTATGTATTGCACACGTAAGTAAAGATTTGCTTCAAAGGAGATGATGATGAGCTGGCAGCACGATTCTCTCAAGTTCTGTTTGTAGCAAAAAATAGCAAAATACAAAATTGCTTAGAATAAAAGTCCCAATTCACTTGTATGCATTAATTTTTTTTAAAAATAATCATCTCATCAGAACTAAATAGATTTGCTTTGATTTATAGTCAGTAATTTTCTATAAAACTTACAAACTATGCATTTGTTGATCTGTGCAGATGTTGAATTTGTCTCAGCAAGATTTTCTGGGGGAAGCATGCTGCAATTTATCAGAGGTTGTTACTACGTTGATTGGATTGATCATTGCAAATACCATAATAATTTGTTTTGGCATTTTCTGTATTGCAAAAACTTACCTAAATATATTCAAATTTTAAGAGTGAAGCAAGAATGCATTGCCTGACATTTGTTTTTTGTGTTCCTTTTGCAGATTGTAACAAAATTTAACCATAGCCTGATATTGAATCTTCGGAGTGATTGTGGACATGGACTTCATGGAACAATCACAGTACATGCTGAAGAAAGTGACTCCTCTAGAATGGCAGTTGAGATGACTCTTCATTGTTTGAACCTTGAAAACAAAGATGTGTTCTCCAAAAGTGTATGTATAAATAAACTTCCTTCGTTGGAGTTATGTTATAAGCTGATAATTATAATTCTCATAAGTGTTACTTGATATTAATTACACAGGATCCCTTCTTAAGAATATCTAAACTGGTAGAGACTGCTGGTCCCATTCCTATCTGCAAAACAGAAGTAGTACCTGACAACTTGAACCCTGTTTGGAGGCCAGTCACTTTAACATCACAGCAGTATGGAAGCAAGGCAAGTAAATTTTACAGATATGATGATATTTCTTTTGGCATGTCTTAGCAAATGCATAATTCATTGCTGACCTTGTGATTTCTCCTTTTCTTGTGCTATATTTCAGAATAACCCACTGCTAGTTGAGTGTTTTGATTTTAACTCCAGTGGTGACCATGTACTGATAGGGTATGTAAAGGACTATTGAAATATTTCAAATCTTTTGCTGTTCATTCTAAGATGAGTTATGCCCTTGGTTGTCTTATAACAGGGCCTTCCAGACAACTATTACTCAGCTTGAAAATCTGTATACCTCAAAGTCTGGAGCAAATTTTTACAGCCACAAGGGACAAAGAAAGGTTTGAATTTTTCCTATATGATGGGATATACTGAAGAAAAGAGTCACTTCAGCTAACCTCTCTTAATATGTCTAAACTGGTTTCAGATGAAAGGACAATTGTTTGTGGACAAGTTTCAGGAAACAGTCCAGCATACTTTCTTAGACTACATTTCCAGTGGATTTGAGCTCAATTTCATGGTGGCTGTAGATTTTACTGGTTAGCTTGATTTGTCAGCTGATGTTAGAATATCTGTAACTCTGTCTATATTTAAAATATGTGATTGATTTCTGTCTTTTCAGCTTCGAATGGAGACCCCCGTGTACCCCAGTCTTTGCACTACATTGACCCCTCTGGCAGACCTAATTCCTATCAACAGGTTAGGATCTGTCCTTGGCTAAATTTCTTTTGAGCAACATTAGCCTGCTAATTGGATTCCACACCAGGCAATCCTCGGAGTGGGCGAAGTTCTGCAGTTTTATGACACTGATAGGCGATTTCCTGCATGGGGTTTTGGAGCAAGGGCGCAAGGTCACATATCACATTGTTTTAACTTGAATACAGCTACAAATGACTGTGAGGTGAGCTTCATGTCTGCTGAAATATCTTTTGACCACATTGGACATATTTCTGTATTATGTTCTATTCTCTACCTTATCAACCATATAATCGTAATACAGTATGTAGATTTAGATATAGTATGTCTGTTAGGCGCAGTTATGGGATTGCGGATTGCCAAATCATGCGTGGCCCTTGCAGTTTTTCTGAATATACGGGCAAACTAGGCAACATATGAACTATAATACTGGCAGCATTCACTTTGCTTATATTGATGGTATCTTTATTTATTCTCCTAATGATGGTCTTTAAATTTCCAAGTCACCATTGATGTTAACTTGTCAAGGTTTTATTTATGAACACAGGTGGTTGGAGTTGAAGGCATTATGTCAGCATACACCTCTTCTCTTTACAGTGTTTCCCTTGCTGGGCCGACTATGTTTGGGCCTGTGATCAACAAAGCTGCAGAAATTGCAAGCCAGTCCCTTCAATATTCAAACAATAAATATTTTGTCCTTCTCATTATCACGGTATGCAGTCAAATTTCTGCACATAACCTCTTTCGGTTCGAAATGTCATCTATCTGACCATTTTTGCAGGATGGAGTTCTCACTGACATCCAAGAAACAAAAGATTGTATTGTAAGGGCATCAGACCTGCCATTGTCGATTCTCATTGTCGGCGTTGGAAACGCTGATTTCAAACAAATGGAGGTAAAGAGCCGAGCTCAGAAATCCCTCTTTAGAAATACTCCTTCCATTCCAAATTCTAAGACGTTTTGGCTTATCTAGATACATACTATGCTATGCACTTAGTATATACTATCTAGAAAAGCCAAAACATCTTATAATTTGAAATGGAGGGAGTAGAACATAGTCTGAATATTTGCCTGCTAGCTCTTAACCCAAATGAACTGCAAATTTTCACTGTGCTGTAACCGAATTCCTTCCATACACAAAGCATTTGACACTTCACCATGTTTGCTAGATGAAGCTGAGCTGTTGCATGTTGTACCAGTCCATCTGAGCACTGATAGTTTAGTCTGGCAATTCATCGCAGCATAGCTTTGCACTTTTTTAATTGTACCTGTAGTACTCTGCATTCGATGAATCTGCAGGCACGCTGTCACTTGCATCTGCCAGAAAGTTTGTCCACTTATGTTATGATGGACTTTATTCTTGTCTGAAACTTAACAAAGGCTCTTAGAGTGCAACGTTGTTCTGTGATGATCTTTTCTGCTCCACTTAACAATTGTACATGACAGATCTTAGACGCAGACAACGGTAAGCGACTGGAAAGCTCTACAGGCAGGATCGCGACACGCGACATCGTCCAGTTTGTCCCCATGAGGGAAGTCCAAGGTGAGCAGCAGTCTGCATCATACCAGCCCCAGCTGTCACACTATAGAACAGAACTGTTACCGTCTCCAATATGATTTCATCGCTGACGGTTCTCTGTCCTTGTGTACAGGTGGGGAGATCTCCGTCGTGCAATCTCTTCTTGAGGAGCTGCCCGGTCAATTCCTGCAGTACATGCGCACTCGGGGGATCAAGCCACAGCAGGCTCCGGGGCTTGCTTCAGCGCCCGTTTACCCTCCTCAGCAGTGACAAAAAAAAGAGGTGCCGCGCACTGAACGAGCTGTTGCCTGAAGTGTGGATTCTGCTAGCGTCCCATGGTAGCGTAGTACTCTTGTTCATACAGTCTCTCTATGGTTAGCTTTATCTTGGCCGCAGTTGGTCCATATCCAATGCCGTAGAATCTAGATCCAGCACAAGTAGAGACGAAGTAAATCCGTCCTGCACATTCAGTCAAGCATTCAGGTTGTCATGAAACGTCATTATTATTATATCCCCTGTTTCCATATTAAGTACTGTATTTTAATCCTCGGTGGTGGTTATGAGTTGACCGTAGCAAAGCTCCACTCCATGATGGTCCAGGCGTCTGTCCAGCGGGTGTCTTCGAGGCATGTGGGTGCTGGCCTGGAAGCCAGCCTATAGCCCGTGGGGTGCTCACGATTACCGCTCTTTCCCTGGCATCTCTGTCTCTTCTTTCTTTTTTGGGTCCTGTCGAACAACTCGAATTCGCTGGAGGGCGGCACCCTGTTGCCGGCGTCCCGCGTCGTGTTCCTATGCGCCGACTGAAATGAGCCGTCCGTTCTTAACAGCAGATTATCTGTCAGTTTGTTACGGTCCGCCATTTGACCTTATCTGGAAACCTTTATTTCTTGTTAATTGTTAGTATATGAGAGGCCCTCGTCAGTCGTCAGTAGTTAAGGTTACGGCGCTGTTCGCTTCGCATGGGGCAAACGTTTTCATAAATTAGGAAACAATGTTTTTTTTTTAATTTCTTGTCGGAGTACAGAATTGGTGCATGCAAAGCACCAGTGGCAAGGAGGTATGCAAAGTTTCACTCAACACTAGGTTTAAGCCTAGAGCAGAAGCTAATTGCAAATCCCTCCTCTCATCTCTTCTCCCGCAGTTGGTTTGCATAGTTTATATAGAGTGGTTGGTTTGCGTTTGATCCGTTGTCAATTAAACAACAAATTAAATTCATCTTAGCACAGGTTTATAACTGTTGCGTACTGATTTACACTACTATATATTATTATTATATTATACTAAACGCGCTAAGATAATCTAATAACATATTGGCCATATTCATTATTTTTTTTCTCCAGAATAATTTTGTTGGATCAAATTTCTTCATCGTCATCACAATGAATCTTGTCCAAGCAAACAGGAGGGGTCATCATACTATATTATTACACAATAAATCTATAGTATACCTAGCAAATCTCTGGTTGAAACTTAGTAGTGAACACGTTTATTAGATGGATCCGAAGCCAAGTGGCATTACCACTTGTTAGATCCCATCGCGACTTACGAGAGAGGACTGACAGGGAGAGTTTCTATGTAACGTGGCTTGTTGTCCATGGTTAGGAAGCCACTTTCATGGTCACCAATCACGGTAGGCCACACTAACGAACTGGCTTTCCTTTTCGAAAAATCCTATTGATAAGTTCCTGCTCATACGTGAGTCCTAGCCTTTCTATATTATATTTTTTTTGCGAGCCCTTCTACATATTGGCAGTGTTCGGCTGGTTCAACAGCCGGCTGGTGCTGGCTGAATGAACAGTGCTGGCAGAGAGGAAATCAGCCAGCATCAGCCGAAATCTGCCGGCAGCTAGCTGAATGAATAGATACATTATATCTAACTTTGAATAAAAGAAACTATCGTACCCACTACTACGTGTTACGTCTGACTTAAAATGTGGGTATTTTCAATAAATAACTTGTTACGGGCTCACGACTATCCCATCATATGAATACATTATGCCCAAGTTGAACTCAAAATAGCACTCTCATTACTCAATCATTTTAGTTATTGTGAGTATTCCCACCAATGACATGATAACTGATTTAGTGAGACCATTTTGATTGGTTTACCGGATTTTGTTTTCATGAAATATATATTTTTAAAAAATTAGAATTGTTATAGCAAAAATCATTAAATATTAATGTATTGCGCTTAAAAAGAATAACTGGAAAATGTGATTGCCAGGAGAGGCAAAAAGCGGAATCAGTCAAAACCACTCTAGGGCCGTTTCATGAACTGGAAATAAATTGAGACAATGCTCCAAGCGTTTCTAGTGAGAATTGTTTCAGTGTGACCGTAAAAACATTCTGAGCCGTCAGACGGATTGGAGTATATAGTAGAATTAACTCATTTTAGATGGGATGCTACATCATGAGTTAATTCCTCAAATTTAATAAAATGACCTCGTCCTCGTCCCTCATTAGATTGCCAATTATTTGTTCGTGAGGATTCTATTCAAGGAAAATGCTAAAGAGCGAGATGCCGATGGACTTCTTCCTCATATGCATAAAGAAGATTGAGGTTTCACCGTGGAGACTCAAAACAGCACAGATTTAACCAGACACGGTGATTCGTGCATGCCGCCAACGTCGAGACAGCCCTGACAAGAGAAGCTGACAAACAACATGAGCCTCGACCCTCGAGAGCGAGCGGGGGCAATAAAACCGTTGGGACAGAAGAAGGAGAAAAAAAAAAAAATCAAATGAAGGCAGCAGCATCGCACCAGCTTGTCTCCCTCCCCCACGCTCCCTCCGACGGACTTGATCACACCACACGCTAATAATTTATTTTAATTTAATTTAATCACCATCTCATTTATTTACTCTACTATTAGTCCCCTCTCCCTCCCGACTCCGTCTCCCTCCCCTTCGCAGGCTCCTCCGCCGAGTATAGCGACCAACCCCGGGCGCGCGTCAACCCGAGCACTCCCACGCAAACCCTAGCCAGCCAGCCAGCCAGCTAGCCAGCCACGCCATCCGGGTGCCAATGGCGGAGGACGGCGGCGACAGGGACCAGCAGCAGCAGCAGCCGGCCGCCGCGGCGGCGGCGTCAGGTGGCGCCGGGGTGGAGGCGCGCAGCAGGGACAGGGACAGGGAGAGCGTCAAGCTCTTCGTGGGGCAGGTGCCCAAGCAGATGTCGGAGCCCGAGCTCGCCGCCCTGTTCCGCGCCGTCGCCCTCGTCGACGAGGTCACCGTCATCCGCGACCGGGCCACCAGGGTCTCGCGAGGTCCGGATCCGTACGCCTCCCCTCCCTTCTTTCTGCCTCTTCGTTTGCCGAATTCCTTCGCCCTCCCTGGCTGCAATGCGCCCCGCGTGGGGGCGGGCTTGGCCAGCGGGTTCTCGGGATCTGGGGGCGTGCCTTCGCTTGGCACAGCTGGACAGGGGAGACGGACGGAGGCGTGCTGTGCTGCCTCCGTCCGCCCGTCCGCCTCTCGGGCGGGAGGGTTTCCTTGCTTTGTAGGGCTCGGCTTTGTGGCTGCTGATGAGCTTGTTCGTGGCAATGCCGCTGACGCGGAGCTAGAGCTGCTGCTGTTTTCCTGTTCGTGAGTGTTCCGAAAAGCTAGAGGATCTCGTCGTTCGCTGGGATTTTGGCTGATTTACCAGCGATCCCTGTGCAATGGGTGACATGACACTTGTGGTACCTCTTGTTCTCTGTGCGCGTTGCAGAGATGCATGCTGTGATGCGACCTCCATATGGTGGAGCAGAGTCGTTTATATGTTGGAAGTTTCTTTGTTTGCTTGAAGACTGCTGAGACTTGAACTCTTTTTGGTACCCAAAGCTGCCGCACCATGTTGCAAACTTGCAATGTTCTGTTTTCTTCAGTTTCTATCCTTCTCTTTTGATGTATCTGCAGGATTAGATCCAGAGGGGTTGGCTGTTTTGAGAAGTTTTAGCTTCTGCCAGTACTCTGCATTTTGCTTCCTCTCGTTTGTTTTTGATCCTGTGATGCAAAATTTTGTGTTGAATGCTTGAGATTTAGTTGGACCTGGGCTTTGATTTGAGCTCGTTGGTTTGAGTTGCCCCCCGAAAATAGGCTGACCAACTGATAACTGAAGATACTCTGCTTTATATATGATTTGGCTAAAATTTAGAGACAATAGAGTCTTACACATGTTTGCCGTTCTTGTCTATTTAAGAACTTCATTGGTTCAAGAGTTTATTGTTATGTGACCAGTCAATACTCCATTGGCCATGTTTTAGTATGAGTTTGGTTCTTTTCAACACTACAGGAGACTGGAGTTTCTTCATTGTGACTGGTTTGAATTTATGGGGGGAACTGCATGTATGCTTCTGATTTCTAATAGTTTTAGCATTCAGTATGCTTCTGATTTCTTGTAGTTTTAGCATTCTCCTCCTGAAGGTCTGAAGGAGTCATGTAAAGGTGATAGCCCGTGTTGTTCTTCATGTGCAAATTCAACTGGAATGCCATTTGTCGCTAAATTACTTTTTTTTTCCGTTCTTCTTAGAGTATTTTTTTTTTTACTTCAGGTTTTTGTTTCATGTTCCTTTTGTTTACTTCTTTTTGAACTGTAGTGTAAACATGTATCTGCAGACGGGTAGAGATTTGATTCAATTGTATTGGACCTTTGCAGGCTGCTGCTTCGTGATCTGCCCATCAAGGGAGGAGGCTGACAAGGCTGTGACTGCATACCACAACAAGCGCACACTACCAGGGGTATGTAACCCTGTTTGTATTTTTCCTGGAATCTTTGGGTGCAGTGTAGTAAATAGTAACTGATCCTTCTATAAGTTTCTTCTTTGAGGTCAGAAATTGTAGCACCATTTGGAATGTTGCTTGATAAGTTGAAAAGCTGGCATTTTCTGCATTCAAAGCTGTCTTCAAACCAATTTAGCGCTTACATAATGATCTTAAAAGTACTAGCAGATGTTTGTTAATACATGAATTAGCTTTCGAACCTAATCCATGGTATACATGAGGGGTTCCATGATAACCATGGAATACATTGGTATGGGGTGGGGTGGGGTGGGGGGTGATGATACAAGCCCAAATTTTGGAATGTGGATGGATTGAAACAAATCTTGTCTTGTCAGTGACATAGAGACAAGACAATAGTTTCTGATGATGGGTAAAATCTGAAATGTTCTAGATATTGTTTCAAGCAGTCTCCATGTACAGTTGCAACCAATTCTCAAGAAATGTTTTAATATTCCTAAAGCACTTAATGTATTTTTTTTTCAAATGTCTTTCTCTGAGACTGACTAGCTTTAACATTTTCTCCTTCGTTTTTTTTTCTCTGTTTTGAATTAGGCTTCAAGTCCATTGCAAGTAAAATATGCCGATGGGGAGTTGGAAAGATTGGGTATGGGGCTCCACAAAATTGTATCATCATTTGTAATGTATTTGCAGGTTGACTTTGGCTCGGTTTTTAGAATTTTCACTGACGTGCTATACTGATACTTCCAGAGCACAAGCTCTTCGTTGGAATGCTCCCAAAAAATGTAACAGATGCTGAAATGACAGATTTATTTTCAAAATATGGGAATATCAAGGATTTACAGATTTTGAGAGGTTCTCAGCAAACGAGCAAAGGTAAATTATATTGGTTCAGATTAGGAATGGACCATCACCATAGTCACTTCTATCGTCTTTCTAACTTGCTTATCAACTGTGGATGTTGCAGCTGGCTGTGCCTTTCTAAAGTATGAAACAAAAGAGCAAGCTGTGGCTGCAATAGAAGCTCTAAATGGAACGCACAAAATAGAGGTTCGTAGAAATAAAGCCAAAAGAATTTTTTTCTTAATGATGATGTTATTTCACTTCTCCTGAAAACATATCACATATCCCTACTTGTTAGAGATAGAATATTCCCTTAGATTAGCTCAAACCCTAGAAGGGTAGGCATATAGTGTCATACATGGGCCTCATGGGCCTAGCCACATGGGCCTACTACATATACTCCAACACCCCCCCGCAGTCTGAACTACCGTCGCAGCGGAGTTACAGACTGGACACGAACGAAAAGAAGCACAACACACAAGAGTCCCCCACAGACACAACTAGCCACTGGTGATGTTGAGGCTGGAGCGAAACTCGGTGAAGGTCGAGGACGGGAGGCCCTTGGTGAAGATGTCGGCGAACTGGGAGGTGGTCGGGACGTGAAGGACCCGAACATCGCCAATAGCGACACGATCCCGGACGAAGTGTA
>JAKNSH010011038.1:0-10492 GCA_027790015.1 Cymbopogon flexuosus
TGGTCGGGGGGCGCGGCGCGTCCGCGTGGTCTCGGGTGGGGCGGGGGGGGGGGGGGGGGGAGGGGGGGGTGGGGGGTGGGGGGGGGGGGGGTTAGTAACATGTGCAGCCATGTTAGCAGATGATTCCAATCTTTGGAAAGAAAAAATGGGCAAACTATAAAGGGTGATCCTATTTAGCTAAACCGTTATGCATTGACCATTTGTGATAAGAATGGTATCAATAAAATATAAATTTACTTCGTACCTGTGAGATTGTAAATTTGTCTAAATTGTATCCATGAAAGACTAGCACTGAAGGGGAAAATGACTTTGGATGGTTAACCGTTTGCACACTCCTTGTACCTAAGTACTTAATATCAACAACCGCTTGACTAATTTCAGATCTTCAAAAAACTTTTGGTTTCTTGTCAATATTGACATTACCACTAATATTTTGTGTTCACTTGGTTTGCAGTTTCCGATGTTGCGAGCAAGGGATATTGGCTGGGAGCATGCTGTGGATATTGATGGAAATAAAAGACGGTGGCAATGCAAGTTCTGTTCTCTTTGTCGAAGTGGTGGTGTAACTACTTTGAAGGCTCATCTCATTGATGACAGCTGCCCAAACGTTCCAAAGGAAATTTCAAAGGAAGTGTCAAACTTCATTGAAGAGAAAAGAGCAACACGCCTTCTTTTGAATAATTATGTCTTTAATGTTGATGAGGATTTCAGCACACAAGTTCAAGGAGAAGGGACTGTAGAATATGTAGATGAACAACAACCTTCGAGAAATGCTACATATGTGCAAACATTAGATAAGGGTGCTATTAATGAGGTATCCTTGCTGTCCTTTTGTCGTCATCTTACAGTTTTGCCATATCATTAGTGCTCAATGCAGTAGCCATGTCTCATAGGGAAAGAAAAAGAGAATTCTGAGGATTATTAATGAGTCCAAATGTTGTGAGACTTTGATGGCAGATTCTGATTTGTTTTCCAACATTTTCCCCTTGTAGCTAAGCATCAAATCTTTATTCTTGAGCCTTTAAGGGATTTTGTTACCAAGCAGTTGGCATGTTGGGAATGTAGTACTCCCTCTATTTCTTTCATAAGGCATATTAGGATTTGAGAAAGTCTTTTAAGTTCCAGATATACTATGATTAATAATTTCTCTTACAATATATGATCAATTACGTCAAATTAACGGCGTACATGAAGACATTTGAAATATGAATCTGTTGATGCATCTTTTGTGCACTAAACATAGTTTTGACTATTGATCAAAGTCAAATTTTATAATGTTTGAATTTTTTTATTCGAATTCGAATACTAGTAGACATAGCAGGATATTCCACAATATTTTGACTATTGGTCAAACTTTACAATATTTTGAAATGGAGGGAGTACTGTTATTTAGGGGCATATATATATATATCTTGTATGAACCTTTATATTTAGCATGACCAACGCAACTAGTAGACATAGCAGGATGTTCTACAATCCTGCTACCTGGATTCATTATTTCCACTGCTGTGGACGAAACATGCATCACTGGAACTTAGCTATTTGTTTTAACATAAAACTTACCCCCCTTTTTGTGTGTGGAGAAGATAGCAGCTGGAAGCAAGCAATGTGGTGCAGAAAGTAGTGGCCAGCCAGTTGAACGTTGTGATCAGCCTGATGAGCAGTACACAATGGATTATGGCAGGAGCAGGATGGATCAAGTGACTAGGAATAAGAACCAGATTTTGGACAAGAATACTGAGAATTCAAAAAATACCAAGGTACTTCACCTTCATAAACCTTAGAGGAAAATGAAAGTTGGTTGGCCCCGGAGGAAGCTGTCTCTTTCTTCCCCTTGTTATTGAGTTATTAGGTCTTTTTCTTATTTTAATAAAGAAAATATTTCTGTTTTAAATAAAAAATATACTATGCTTTGAGCTTTAAAATTGTTTGTAGATGTTGAAACCATGCCGGAAAAGTGAGTTTAACACAAGGAAGCACATAATTATTGTTGATCAAAGTGCGAGACATTGGAGGTGTAGATACTGTGGCATGGATGGGTATGGTAAAAGGTTTTGGCTCCATTATCATCTAGCTGGTGCATTTCGTCAGCCTAAGTGTCCAAATGTTCCTAAAGAAGTCTTTGCAAAAGCAAGACGTCATATTCTGACAAAGAGAAGGCTAAAAAAGAATAAAGCTGAGCAACAAATTCCTTCCAGTCCACATATTCTTGGCCAATCCGGTGAAAAACGGCAGAACAATGATCCATTATGTGGAAATCAGTCTCAACTGTCAATGAACAACGAGTCTAGTGAGGTATTGTTACTATTTGTACTCACTTTCCCTTTTTGTACTGATCCTGTGATGCCATATAGTTGTTCATTATTCTGAGAATTGGAATAACAATCCACTATGTGCCATCCTTCATCTGTTCATTATAGAGGTGTAAGATCACCGGTCTTCTTTGCACTAGATCTATATCTTGTCCCTGCAACTTTCTTCCACAGTTGAAGTTGCATTAATCATGTATACTAATCAGAACTCAAGTTTTTTTTTTTTTTTTTTTTGAATACCCAGAAGAATCCAGATGGTTAAGTTTTATTTCCAAAGCTTCCCTGATTAACACAATGTGTATTGGCTCCTTTTAAACACATCTGAAAACTGTCAGATCCAGGATTAAGCTGGAATTTTGCTGACTGGAGCTGACGTGACTAGATGACTCCCAATTTGTCATTGATTATTTCTTCTATTCAGTGGAGCATGTTGTTTTATCATACTATTTGGAAACAAAACTAGTGGACCCTACTTTGCCACTATGTCAGTGACAAGTGGGGCCTGACCCCACATGTTCTTGACACACTGGATGGTGTTTTTGTCAAAGTGCAATACCACTTATAGTATGGTGACAATCTCTATAGCTTTTATGCACAACATTTTGTGTCTCTTGTATGGTTGACTTGAGATGTTAATATAAAGCTGTAT
Source organism: Cymbopogon flexuosus (assembly GCA_027790015.1). NCBI lineage: Eukaryota > Viridiplantae > Streptophyta > Magnoliopsida > Poales > Poaceae > Cymbopogon > Cymbopogon flexuosus. Next base: position 2,962 of record JAKNSH010011038.1, read on the forward strand.
CAGATGAGAAACTGCTAACCAACAAGATAACTTAAATTTTTCTTTTGGGCACTTGCACTTCAATTTTCCCTAAAAAAATCCTATTGGATATGCAATAATATTGAGATTATGCAATAGATGTGTTTTTGATGGTGTAACTCCTTGTTTGGCTAGAGCCTTTTTGCTTGCTAGTGAGGAAATCCAGTTATGGCGTTTGGCCAGGGCTAAAGGTATTTTTTTTACCTTTTCTCGTAGTCGTTGCAGTAGTGTGTTTGGGTGTGCTTTTTAAGGTAGCGGTTGTATCCTTTTCTTTCCTTGGCGCAAAGGTGATTTGGTGTGAGTGGTGTTTTGTAAGGGTTCCCCCATTTTTCTTCTTAATACAATATACACATGTCTCCTGTGTGTTCGAGAAAAAAAAAACATGTTACTTCTACAGTATGATAATAACTAATTAAGTACAAAATGGTTTTCAAGTTTCTTTTAACTTTACATAGATTAACAGGACCATGATAACAAAGAATCTAATCTGTGATCATTGCTCAAGAAAATGCTATACAGTAAGATTGTCTTGTAGCCAGGATAAATGATGTGATAGGAATTTCCTAGGAGCTCTTAACTTGAAGAGATTCATTCATGTCAACCAACACCAATCTCTTCAATCAATACTTGTTTGGATGCACCTCATCAAAGATGATCTGTTTCTCTGTAATTAATGTGCCAGCATCCAGGAGGAGTTATGAGCTCTATGCAGGCCACTTTGTTATGAATTATTATCAATTACTCTAGCTGCTTCAAGTCCTATTCAAAACCCTAAAGGTCCTCTGTCTAAACTGGTAACCAAAGAAGAAGTGATGACAATCTGATTGGATCTTGAGGTTTTTCTTGTTCAGTGGCCATGTTGATTTTTGCTGATGAGTATTATCCAAAAGAAAGTCGGGTGCAGACCTTTAGCTGCATTCTGATTGAGAGGATAATTCCTAAAAGAATCATATCTCCAACTTTGAAAAAAGAACAGGAAACTGTCTGAGTGAAAGCGTAGACTGTCAGTTTGTTATGTCCAACTTAGTCTTTAATTGAATTCATTCTTTCATCGAAGGGTGTATTTGTTTACTTTTCAGGCTGTTGTTTATCCCTTAGTTTAAGTAAATATTTGAGAGGCATGTTCTCTGAATTGTTAGGTACACAATTACCCTGCAGTGTTAAGGGACAGTGCATGGGAACATTCTCTGATATATGAGAAAGAAAACGGCAACTGGAAGTGCAAGTGGTGCAGTATTGAGGGTGATCATGGTTTAACTAGATTGAAGTGGCATCTTGTTGGATGGCAGAACCACCCTCCATGCCCAAATATTCCAGTGGATGTTGCTGAAAAGATGAAGAATCAAATGATGTCAACGGAGGAGCAGAAAGCAAGATCAGGTTTATTTGATGGTAATGGCTATTGTGACGTGCTGTGCTCTTCTAAGAGTTCACAACTTGATCAGGACCATCTCACTGCAACAATACATGACAGATGTTCTTCCCAGGCTTTTGACCAAGCTAACAGTGAATTAATAGGATGCAACATGTTATCCAGTACTATTCTTTCACAAGAGAGTTCCAACCCCCAGGTGCATCATGAGGATCCTCAGGTGCGTCATGAACAAGAGAGGAACAAGGTTGCCACCTCTTCAGAACCTGGCTGTGAGCAAGGTCAGAGGATGCAGTGGCAGTCGCAAAATAAGGTGTAGTAGCCTTAGAGCTGTGGTACCATGTTAATTTCAGAAATGGAGATTATTCACAACTGCCCACTTTATTTAGGAGAACGTAGTAGAAGATAGCCAACCCTAGATTATGTGGCCCTTATAAAGTTATATAGTAGCTATGCCCACCTAACAGATGCAGTGAACATCATTGATGGCCTATTAGGAGTCTAGGGCCAGAATTCATGCAAACACTCTAAGTACGATATCATTTATAGCACCTTCTTGACTGCATCAGCTATTCATACTACTGGAACTCATCATCAGCTGTAGTTGGATTTCTAGGCTTTACAAGGGTGAAAACCATATGGTTCACTATTAGTTAGAACTAGCAACATGGATACTAGCAGTAAGTCAACATTATATTGACTAACTGGAACATTTTTCTTACTGAAAGACTTGTCATCTATGTAAACACTAGTAGAAGCACTTTATTGCCTTCCTTAGGTATATCGCATAGAAATCAGCAATCCACGTGCCTGAACCACGAAGTAGTCTTTAGATCCCTTGGAAATATTGCTATTATTAATGCCCATTTATATAATATTTTCCTTTAGATCCCTTCTTTAGGTATAACATTTCTGCTAGACTAACGAGTTAAGTACTAAAAAGTGTTCATTGTGCAGCCAATGATGGAAGGATATCAAGGGAATGGATTATGTGGTGACACAAACAAGTTGAAGGAACGAAGTGACTTTGGAATTAGTGACTGCTGGAGATATGTGTTGGATGGACTAATGCATTTGCCTGATGTACAAGAGGATGCTGGAATTGGGACATGCATACACGATGCTCTTCTCTATGGTTGTGCTGAATTTGGCAAAGTAAGTGGGAAAAATTTATATTATGTTAGCATTTATTAGTAATCTATAGAACAATGAATTATCATATGCTACATACTCTTTGGATAAGACAGTAGGTCATCAACACCTCTTCCTTTTGAGAATACTGTAGCTGTAATAACATATATATTTAAAGGATAAATCATCATGATATCATCTTCAGTAATCTTTTTCTTGACTTATATCAGGTAGCTGACAAAGTGGAAATGGATCGTGATAAAACAGTGAATGCGAACACTGCTAAATGCCAGAATATTCTTATGGATGTTTTAAGATCGGAGAACTTTGCTTTGTTGTGCAGTGTACTCTGCAGAACTGTACATCAAGATGGGGAAAGAACTAGATATTTTAATTTTGGTGTGATTGATTCAAGGATGAAAAATGGGAATTACAGGCATGAACCTGAATTATTTGTGCATGATCTGAAACTGGTATCAACTTCATGACTTTTCGGTTGATATTTCTTCTAGTTTTGTGTCATGTGCTTTGAAATTTAGACTCCTATTAAATTGCAAACATAGTGTTGTTGCCCATACGCGTCCTAGATCTTGTAGTTTTCTATGATATATATGTCTATGTAGTTCAGGTACACAATCTCGATTTCAAGGCCCTTAGTTGTAGTGTGGTTGGTTGGCCATGGTACATTTTTTTTTCCTTTTTGTGAGTTTTCTGTACTGTGTGTTGAGAGAGAGAGAGAGAGAGAGGGTCCAAGCCTCCCCCTTGTTTTTGTACATTATGTACTTTTTTCTCGAACAGCGCAGGAGAACTGTGCGTCATTTCATTAAGGTAGGAAAAAGGTTCAACGGTCAGAGACCCAACGCACACACACACAACTCCTCACCCCAGACGCAGACTCGCCACCTAAGAAACAGGAACGACCAACAGCCTACGAGCCCTAAGCTCCAACAGCTCTCTTGTATTGTTCAAGAAAAAGTTCAGATACACAATTTATTTCATTTTCTGCCTTTGTAAACATTGTGTTTCAGCACTGCTATTTTTACCTATGCTGAGCAGACATTTTTTTGGTTGGGTATATATTTTATAAAGTATTTCATAGTGGTTTGTTAATCATCATTTTTATATTGTTGCAGTTATGGGAAGATCTTAAAGTGGCTGGTCAAGATATTATTCACCTAGCAAATAATCTATCAAGCCTTACAGAAGACTCTTACGAAAAGCTGGCAAGTGCTTGATACCTGAGTTTATTTGAATTCTCAATATGTCTCAAAATTTCCCCCTAAACTTTCTGATTGACTTTTGTTTTGTTGCTTTTTAGTTCTAATAAGAATGCCTTGAATGTCAGATATATTTGCATTTAATTGGTTCAGTTGTGTAGTTGTATATGTATATACATTGGCACTGAAATTTGGAATCTGATATTACATTCTCTAGGTTGGAAGAGAGGGAGGATCAGATGATGTTGAGCTCAATGTGAGTGTTTTGGTGCCAACGCTTTGCTTTATTGGCTCTGCTGTTTGATTATGCATTTCCTCACCTTGTTCAATATTGAGCTACCTCTATCGCAGGGAGCTGTGGTGGTCAGGTCTGAACCCAAAAACCTAGTTCAATCAAATGCATTGGTACCCTTGACCTCACAAGGCTTTAACCAATTGGATCAACCTGGGCCTTCTAATCTTTCTGATGTATATAAAGACAGTATCTGCAACCAATGTGGAAAAGAAGCAAGAGCCGGTAGCGTTCTCAAATGTTATAGGTGCATGCTACCTTGCCACATTTCATGCATTGAGGCTACCGATTCATCCATTTCAACTGGAAGGTGGTGTTGTAAAAACTGCAGCGCTGGCTCTAAGGAACCAGTTGAAGGAGACATGGTCTTAGCCCATTACTATCCAAATTGCTTGCATGAAAATTGTGTTGTCTGCGATAGACTTGCAGCCTGCAGGTCTCCAAAATGTGAAGTTGCACCTAATGATAACTCAAGAGAAATGGTTATTTCCCATGTGGACTCCTTCACTGACCCAGAGATTGATCCATGTTACTCATGCAAGATATGTGGAGATATTGAAGAGGATAAGAAGAGGTTCTTGATATGTGGGCACGTCCACTGCCTATACAAGTACTACCATATTCGGTGCCTGAAGTCCAAGCAGATTTCTATCAATGTCCAGGGGGACCAACCGTGCTGGTACTGCCCATCTTGCCTTTGCCGAGTTTGTCTGTTGGACAAAGATGATGATCTGACCATTCTGTGCGATGGCTGTGATGAGGCTTACCATCTCTACTGCATAACACCTCGCCGTACTTCGATACCCAAGGGGAATTGGTATTGCTCATCGTGTAGCGTGGAGAGAGCAAAAGAGGGGATGAGACAGTATGAGAGGACGCTGAAGCTCCACCGGAAGGACAATGCGGGACTGCAAAGTTGGAATTATGATGGTGTCGACCTTCTACTATCTGCTGCGGAGCAGCTCAGAGAAGGTGAGCAGCTGGTGACTCGTACAAATTAGTGTGGGACCTTTCATTGCAGCTAAGACTCTGGTTCCTTTGCTCTGTAAAGTGGATTTTGCTTTCCCGAGACTTGAGGATTTGTTGTTTGAAGATGAGAGGACTGCCCAGGATCAGAAGGCTCTGGCAAGGGCACTCAACAAATTTGCTGCAGTCCTCTCACGGACTGATGAAAATACAAGATCTTGAAACAGCGTTCGCCTTTTGAGCTGTGTGCTAGATGATGACAATTCTGTAGGAGATTTATCTTCTGTCTTTTTTTGCTTTGTTGCACCTGCTTGAGGTGTCAATACATGCCGGTATCCGAACTGTAAGGGATGCTGTTAACTTCAAAGGAGGTTACGTAGTATCTTGTGTGCTTGCAGGTGCAATTTTGCCGGAAAATCTCCAATTTGAGAGAGCAAAATGTCTTTCAAAATTGTCTCAGGTTTCATTAAGGCTGCTATTATGCCTTTGTGGTCTGAATTATTGTAGACATAGGCAAATAGCATCTGATCTGACACTACGTCGCAAGATGTTAAGAACTACGTATTACAGATTGTACTTAAACTGTTATACTCTGGATTGCCTATCGAAGCATCAATAGCATTTATCAGTAGTTTTGGTAACAAATATTATTCGAGGAACATAACAAGGCCATGACCGTGGCATTTTCACGTCGTGGCGCTTTTTATTAGTCTGTTTCATGCAAGGTTCTACATAGCCGGTTACAATGACCGAATGGCGCGTTTGGCCATTTTGATCTGGGTTTGAGTGCTTTTGAAAGATTATTCAACTAAACACTTTATTCTTTTAGCATGTGTCTGTTAAGGAACTTTAAACTTCATAACACATGCTAGAACCAGGACGTTTTGTTGATAAAAAAAAAAAAACTACTCTAAAATCATGGATTTAGAGTTTTTTTCCATAGATTTCTAGAAATTGTTTTGGAGCTCAACGACTTAGCCCAAAACTAGGACGAATTCTTTTCAAAACTTCAATAGAAATTGTGAAAGATCCAAGCAAAATTGTTTGCTTTTGGTTTGGAGCAAGTATAATAAGGGCTTGTTAGTAGACTTAAGGTGGAGAGAGATGAGAAGAGAGAAAAGAGGTGAGGTGTAAGAGCCAACTCAGAATAGAGGCAATTGTTTGGTTATTACTTATTAGCCAAATTATAAGAACGAAACTATATAATAGTTGTCTCTTATTTGTTTATATGAAACAACTTATTATTATCATTTTTACATAGGTCCCACCCTCTCTATTTTAATCTTCCTCACATTAGCTAGCTTGATGTTTCGACCCACTATTGCATGGCTCTTATGTTCAACTTGTTGGTTGCATGAGAGTCTAGCTCACTTATCTCCTCTCCTTTGCATTAGCATTTATAAGACTATTATTTTACTTGATCTAAGTTTATAACTAGGTGAGGTATAAGAACCAAGAAACTTTATGAGAGAAAGAGATATGGCATGGCATAGGTGAGTTAGCTATCATATATGAACAAGCTGATAAATAATAAGTTGGTAGTATATATACAAGTTATTTATTAGCTTTGCTCTTATAGCATCCACACAAAATCCACATAACTTTTAGAGGCTTTGAGGTGTTCCATCGAAACATTAGACTGGTCCACGCACATGTTTCTTTTACAATGTTCAAGTTCATGGTGCCCTGACGTTTTGACGGAGTTGAATTTTGCCGAACGCTTGTGATTGATATCCGATAACCGGTAACAACTGTTGGAGGTTGACGAGTAAAACTTTCTCATCGAAACATTTCTATTATAAAGTTGCAAAACTAATTTTTGGGAGTGTTTCTTATACTATTAGAGATGTTATTATGGCCTCCAACCAAAATTAAAACCAAAGCTCCCTAATATTAAATTAAAAAAATATTTAACATATCTGCAATTCCTAAAGCTACAATAACCAGCTCGGAAAAATGTAGGACAGAGCTCTAGTTCTAAGATCAATGAAAAATCTTAGATCCAGAGCTACCAGACAAGTTAAGTACATTTGCATGACTCATTTTATTTAGATTTCAGATGAAATAAAATTATTAAACCATTTTAGTTTAGTCTGTCTATAAATTACAAATCTCTAGCATAGATCTCGGCGCTAGCTGTAGTTACAGGCTGATCTGAGCCGTTCGGAACCAACCAACGGTCGCGGCAAATTGTCGTGAACTCGTGACTGTGTTTTGCTTTGCTGCGGCCTTGTCGGAACACTAGCCTCACCGCTCGCTCAGCGGCCGCCGCGGCAGTTTCTGCTGGCTCTGGCTCTCGTCCGCCGCAGTCTCCGCTCCCTGTCATCCTACTCCTTCCCGATCGAAGCTTTCTTCTGCGCCCGCTTTATCCCCGTCAGCCGGACTCGCCGAATTCTCCAAACCCTAGCGCCAAAATCCCCATTCCGGCAGCCGCAACCGGAGCCGGATTCTCTCGGTTTCCGGCTGGCACCGGTGTCGCGCATGATGCGGCGAGCGCGCTCATGAACTCGATGGACGAAATCAACCTGCTTCGGC
>JAKNSH010011093.1:0-14047 GCA_027790015.1 Cymbopogon flexuosus
ATTGTGTAGGTGGCTTGCATAGCTTAGTTGAGCTAGTGCTAGAAGAGCTTCGCCATCTTAAGTACTAACAACTTGTTTTAGTGCTTTGCAAGAAATTTTTATAGGCTATTCACCCCCCCTCTAGCCATTTAGGACCTTTCACTCGCCACAAACACGCCTCGGCCGGACGCGTCCGACGCCACGCGCCGGACTCCCAAAAACCACGAGAGCGTCAGAACCGTTCAACCAGTGCGAGCCACAGCAGCACCACACGCCGGAGGCTGGACCAGCGTCCGAGGCCCAACAGTCCGGCGTCCGATGCTTAAGAAAACCTCGTTTTCAAGCCCAGGTCGACGCAAACTTCTCCAACAAGCTAACCAACAAGAATACAACCTTTTAACCACGAGTTAGCATGTTTTCAACAACATTTTACATCCGGTGCTATAGAAAATAGCCACTTCATTTTCTCAAAAACGCTGAATCCTGCTGAGCTTGCTCGGCTGGAGGGTGAGCGGTTACTAAACCCAACTCAACTCTACAATCTCCACCACCTTTACAAATGTGCCAACACCACCAAGTATACATCTCTAATGTGCTTGTGTGTTAGCATTTTCACAATCATTTTCAAAGGATTTTTAGATTCGTACACTAGATCCTAATGCATCAACATGAATGAGCGACCTAGTGGCACTTAGGAACCGCAACCGAAGATTTCCCCTCTTAATAGTGCAGCTATCGATCTTAAACCACTCACACCCTCTATGGTGTCTTGAGTGCAAAACAAAATGGTCCTATCGCTTATACCTTTGCCTTGAGCCCATTTTGCTTTTCCAAATCCACCAAGTCTTGAGCACTTGATCATATTTTGGATCACACCATCCATCCACCATGATCATCACAAGCTCCTCACTTGGCTAGGATCACCTTCTCTAAATCACCTACTTAGATCAAAGGTTAGTCCTAGGGTTTCATCAATTATCCAAAACCAAACTAGAGACTTTCAGCGGGGCTCCGCCCCGTCCACCACGTGCGAGACCGCGGGCTCCATCCCAGCCACTATGGCGGTGCACGGGTGAGCCCCCCGGCAACCGCCTCATCCATGCTGAGCGTCGCCGCCAGCTCCACCGCGTCCGCATCAGAGCGCGTCGTCTCGTCCGATCCATGCCGAGCAACGTCGGCCGTCCTGGAGCTCGAGGTAGAGGCCATGGCGGCCCTCAACGTGGAGCATCAACGCGAGCACCTCTAGCGAAGGGGTCTGCGATGAGCAGGATGGTGGGCCAAGGTGGTGCGGCACTCGTCCGCGACGGCTCGCGCGCGGTGGCTTTCTCAGTCGCACCGGCTAGGTCGTCCGCAGTCGCCGGCTCGCTCGCGGCAACGACTGCGACTGGCACAGGGCCATGTAGCTGGCAGCGGGACTCGCGGGCGCACCAATCCTTCCTCTTCTCGCCGCAGCCATCGCGACGAGCTCCGCTGATGGCTGGAGGTCCGTCTGCGACACGCGAGATTGGGGAAAGGCCGTCGACGGCGCGAAGGTTCTGACTTGTGGGGAAGTCGTGCCGGGGGAGGGCGTCGCATGTGGCCGGCCAGTGGCTCTGCTCGTCCGCGCGGTGGGAGCGCCGCGCGCACACGAGGAAGGGGATGGGAGGCCGCTGCGGGGGTCACGGGAGGACGGGAGTTAGGAAATTTTTGGATAAGGGTATTTTGGACATTTTTTGATCTGGGTCCCATACGTCAGGGCATCCAAACGGGCCAACCTTGATGGGAGATAGACGGAATGGTGCACTGGTAAAAGAAAGTTTGTGTCATGGCACACAGATGCGAACAAGCTTTCCAGTGGCATACAGGTCTGGTGTAACTTTCTAAATGGCATACAGGTAAAAGGCTCTAAAATCAGATCCAAGAATGCTTGCTATGCCGATTAGGGCAGATATAAGGGCACTCACGATATAGAAACCATGGTAGAGTGTATCCCTCCCCGCCGCAACCCCTTTCATCATTAGTCGCACCAGTTACGCCCGTCCCCGCCACACATGCGCCTACACCACCGTGACGCCCATCCTATCATCGTCCTAGCACCGGTGCCCCCACGGACGCACGCCCCCTCAGTATCGCCCCGTACCCAGGTCTAGTGCACGATGCCAGCCATCATAGCTCGCGGTCTGTGTCAGGGTGAGAAAGGAGATAAAAAAACGGGAGCAGAAGACCTTAGGGGAGGAGGTGTGAATGGCCGGAAAGACTCAAGGTTGCAAAACATGCAATGCGAAAAGATAGATTCTTGACACGGTATCAAGAAGGCAACAACATAGAAACTAATGGGGCACCAGAATAATAAATGATTTTAAAAATTGAAATATTATTTTTATATATTGCTCTAATGGGGGCACCAGGTAGATTAAAATATTTCAAAATTTTTTGGTGTAAAACAAAAGATTTTAAAAGTTCAAGGATTATTTATTTTCTCCCTCCATTCCAAATTGTAAGTCAAAGAATTTCAAATTTGACTAAGATTATTAAGAGAATTACAAAGATTTATAACATCAAATAAGTATACTATAAAAATATAGCTAATAAAGAATCCAACGATACTTAGTTGGTATTCTAATTGTTACTATTATCTTATCGTATAAATTTAGTCAAACTTAAAAACTTTGACTCTCCATGATTCTTGGAATGACTTACAATTTGGAATGGAGGGAGTATTTTTTTCAGGGGATTATTTATAGGAAAATTTCCACTTTTCCTCCCCCAACTATCGCGAAAGTTTGGTTTTCCTCCCTGAACCGTAAAACCGGATAACTTACCTCCCTCAGCTTTTCAGTTGGTGCATTTTACCTTCCTTGAGGTCTTTTTATTTTTATTTTTATTTATTTCGGCTGAATTTTTGAAAAATCATAATAAAATAAAGAAAAATTATAAAATAAAAAATTCAATTTTGTTGGACTCCACGTGAGTATATCTACACATTAAACATATAATATCATATACTTTAGTACAAAGTTTTTGCTATAGATTTAGACATATATTTTTTCTAATTAAATTAGAATAATTCATAAATGCATTATGTGTGGTCCAATTGTAGTGATTTTTTATGGTGACCTACTTATTGTATGCTTGAACTGTAATAAAAATTTCATACTCATTGGATCATATATAAATTAGTTATAGATTTATTTAGATCTAACAAACATAAACACTAAATAATCTATAACTAAGTTATGCATAATCCAATAAGTATGAAAATTTTACTATAGTTCAATCATACAATAATTAGTCCACTATAAAAATTTCATCACAATTGGATCATAGAAGCTATAGTTATGAATTATTCTAGTTAATTATAGAAAAACATAGATCTAAATTTACATCAAAAATTTTGTATAAAAACATATCATATTATATATTCACTATGTATATCTACTCATGTGCAGTACAAAACATTTGAAATTTTCATTTTATGATTTCTTTGATTTATTATAATTTTTCAAAAATTCAGCCAAAATAAATAAAAAGAAAAAGGCAACACCACTTTTGAAACCACTCAAGGGAGGTAAAATGTACCGACTGAAAAGTTGAGGGAGGTAAGTTATCCGGTTTTGCGGTTCAGGGAGGAAAACCAAACTTTCACGATAGTTGGAGGAGGAAAAGTAGACTTTTTCCTTATTTATACTAGCAAATATGCCCGTACGTTGCAACGGAAGAAAAATCAATAACATTCATCAAACGATGCCTGTAACATCTATAACATAATCTAAAACAAAGTTAATGCTAATGATAAATAACATTAAGGCTTAAAATGTACATGGTATATTTTTTCTTTCGTTAAAGTGCATAATTATTCATATATAAATATATCATAAGTTCATAGCTTTCATTTTTTTCATACTACCTATGTATTTCTTTGATTCAATATCGTGTTCTATGATTCAATATCAACCTTTGTAGTTCTTTTACGCATCTTGTCAACCACCTTATGTGTAAAATATTAATCTGTCCGCCAATGATTATGACAGGAGGCCTCTCTTGATTTTTCATATAGCAACACTTTTACATAAATACATTTGTTTAGACTGTATTAGACAATACTGCCCAAGGCTTCATGAACATCGATGATGAGAGGACATCCTCCTCGTAATCCTCAGCCACCTCCACAAATTTCGGGTCTGCCTCTATCAGATTTTTGGTAATTGCCGAACCTATATATGCATTCGATATTTGCAATAATTATTTAACACAACTATTGAAAAAGCAAGTCGCGAAAAAACACATATTAAAAAAGCACAACCTAACAAGATTCATAACATATGAGCTAACAAAACTTGATTGGCAATTTTCTAATTTTTCTATGCTTTTTGCAAATTTTGCAAGATCTTTTGTTTATCATAGAAAATAGGAAAACTAAAATAAAAGAAAAAGGCCTAGGTTGAAAATAAAGCCCACTAAGTGAGGCCCATTAGATGTAGACATTTTGCATGAGGAACTCCGATCTATTTCAAAAACTATCCGACTCCTTTCACCTTTTATTTGTCTCTAGCACTTTTACATCGGGAACCCCATATTTATTTCTATTTTCTTTCCACTCCGATTCTTATCTCTTCGAGCCAGAGACGAAGACTACGGACAGGAGTGCTCGGGCGGACGGAAATTTTAATATACGGGAGGCAGACTGAAATTTCTTCAATTAAGTATTAGGTAGGGATAGAGATTAGGTGGTGGGCTTTGTCCGGCGTCCGCGTATATGCATTCGGCCCACTTTCCGTGGAACAGCCCAGAAAGAAAAGGGAAGTGGCCCAGCAGCCCTCGTCTATCCATCGGCACTCGGCAGGCTTGGTCGCCAGAAAATTCACAAGAGTACTCAATTCACAGAGTCCACAGCCAGCAAGAGGCCGCAAGCTCCCGAGACCGTACCAACCATACAATTTCACCATGGCGGCGCCGGCGCCGGCGCAGGTCCTGCCTCTCCTCCGGTGGAGCCGGAGCGCCTCCTTCCTCTGCGCCTCGCCGCGCCGCCTCTTCTCCGCCCTCCGCCGCCCGGTCGCCGCTGCCCGCTGCGAGGCCGGCTCCAAGGCCATGCTCAAAGGGATGGACTACTCGGAACTCGAGGTAAGGGCTTCTTTGGCTCAAGACATGTGTGGGTTTTAGGTAGTTCGTTGGTTGTGGTACGCGCACGCGTGAGATGATTTAGTGCGGGTTTCTTTCAGAATTGGGTGCAGGCACAGGGGTTTCGGCCAGGCCAGGCCATGATGCTGTGGAAATGCCTGTACGGGAACAACGTCTGGGCTCATTGTTATGACGAGCTGACTGGTAAATTTTGACTGTCAAGTGGAATCATCTATTTAGTATTATGTATTAGTATATGCTGTTAACTAATCTCTGTTTCAAATCAGAGTTCAATTTAGCTTTGTCCTAACTCAAACGTCTCTAATTGAAAACTACTAACATCTACCAGTTCAAATGAAGTCACTGTCAAGACATATTTAGTGAAAAAATTAGTCAAACTAATTTCATATGTTGATACATTTTTTCTACTAACTGGTCAAAGTTAGAGCAGCTTGAGCTAGGACTAAGTTTGAGTGAACTATAATATGGGGTGGGAGTAACAAGGACCATGTTTTAGAAATACACAAGGTCAAGTTATACATCACCTGCCCAACCATGTTTGGTATTAGTTAACAATTGCAGAATCAGGATGCCATGTTTCCAATTGGTCAATTTTTATTGGCAGTCACAGAAAGTCGTGTCTCATCCACAATATCATTGTCATACTATCAAGTATATTTGTTTACTGGTAAGAAAACCAAATAACCTCTAGCCTTGTAAGAATTAGTTGCGCATCATGTTTCTCTCACTAAGTTTACAACATTTTGTATTGTCCAATGGGGTCTATTGCTTTTCAGTAGGAGAACCCACAAATGTGCTTATGATTCTTCTCAATGTATGTCATTTGATGTGATGTCGATTGTCAAGATGTTAGTTAAATGGATGCCACCTATTTACCTCTAAATTCTAAAATCATTCAGGTTTAAACAAGGATTTCAGGAAGATGATAACCGAGCATGCTGATCTCAAGGCATTAACTGTGAAAGACATCCATACTGCTTCTGATGGAACCCGTAAGGTAGTTTTCAGTGTCGCTGTTATGTTGTGAAGTGGTTTACTGGATATGATTGATTTTTGAACACAGGATGTTACAGATACTGTTCTCTCTAGAAGATGGTTCAGTGATTGAAACAGTTATCATTCCTTGCGCTAGGGGTAGGACAACTGTTTGTGTTTCAAGTCAAGTTGGTTGTGCCATGAACTGTCAGTTTTGCTTCACTGGAAGGTTTGTTTACTTATGTAACAAGGCATTTTTCTTCTCTTGGCCAGTACTGATTCTATGCTTGCTTGCCTTTTTTTTAATATATAGGATGGGTTTGAGAAAACATCTCGCAACAGCTGAAATTGTTGAGCAGGCTGTATTTGCTCGTAGGCTATTCTCAGATGAATTTGGATCAATTGATAATGTTGTATTTATGGTAAGCATTTGCTTTAAGTAGCTTTGGCTTTAACTGTGTTACGATGGTTAACTGCGCATGTTTAACTAACAGCACATGACTACACTTTTTTTAATCCTGATTCCTTCCTATCTATGCTGTTCTTCCTAAATTGATATCAACAAATATGTAGAACTGTCTAGTGTCTACAGTCTATCTTAAAATTCCACTTTCAAGTCAATTGATATTGCTGTGGATTCAAATAGCACATTTTTTCTAACAGCACATTGAATTTGTGATGTTGTCCTTGCATCTGCTTTGATGCCATATTCAGTTATTAGGTGCCATTTTAGAATGTGTTGACCTATATACATGGTTACATCTCTTATCAGTTGCCCTTGTCCTTATCAGCAGTATTACTGAATTCTGTTTCTTGTTTAGTTGTTAGGCTCCTGATGATGGTTTTGGAGTATCGCGTTAACAAAAATGATAGTCTAGTTATAGCAACATGTGTATGTCCTTTAGGCATCTTTTTATGTTTACTTGCTGCATTTAGCTCTTAATAATGTCTCATTTGTAGCCTACAAGATTTAAAAAGTTATGTACTTTTTCTTGATTAGGTGCTCCACTCTTTCATTACTGTCTAATTTATCCAGGGCATGGGTGAACCATTTCACAATATTGACAATGTAATAAAAGCCTCAGCAATAATGGTTCATGAGCAAGGCCTTCATTTTAGCCCTCGTAAAGTTACTGTATCCACAAGCGGTCTTGTCCCTCAGTTAAAACGCTTCCTCCAGGAATCCAATTGCTCACTGGCTGTCAGTCTTAATGCAACTACAGATGAGGTAGTGGTTATTCTGTTCCTATGGTTTTTTTTTTTTTCATTATTTCACTGTTTTATAAACTAATTTGTTCTGCAGGTTAGAAACTGGATAATGCCCATAAACAGAAAGTACAATCTTAACTTGCTTCTTGGCACTTTAAGAGAGGAACTTAATCTCAGAAAAAAACAAATAGTGCTATTTGAATATGTCATGCTTTCTGGAGTGAATGACAGGTCAGATATTTGCTTTGGTGTCTTTTCTGACTGTTTTTATATATTATGATTCTCTTAGCATAGGTTGCATATAAACCTCCTTACAAAAGATATCTTTCTCCCTAATATTCAAGTATTCATAAGGCTTTTCTTTTTCTATTTGGTCCAGGCGTAGGCCTAGCGACAGTCTATAGTTGATGTCATTATTGTAATGATTAGCCCAGTACCCAAATTGGAACATTGAATCTTCTTTCCCTTTCTAATCCGTAGGCAATCTGAATCCTGAATCCTTTTCAGTATTTAACCTTTTTCGAAGCTATGACAGTTAACTGGTACCTGCTTCCACCCTAAACTGTATATTTTTGTTTGATTTACTACAGTATGGATGATGCCAAGAGGCTTATAGAGCTAGTCCAAGGGATCCCATGCAAGATAAACCTTATCTCTTTCAATCCTCATAGCGGTTCCCAATTCAAGCCCACACCAGACGATAAGATAATTGAGTTCCGCAACATTTTAATTCAAGGTGGCCTCACTGTTTTTGTTCGCCTCAGCAGAGGGGACGATCAGATGGCTGCCTGCGGGCAGCTAGGAGAACCTGGAGACTACCAGCTGCCTCTGCTCCGTGTACCCGAGAAATTTCAGGTTGCCTTGTGATGCTAAACAGTGCATACAGTAAACTGGTCCTGTGCATCTTGACGAACACACAGAGTAATTGGCTTGGAACGACGGTTCGATCGTGCAAACCTTAGTGAGTTTCTACCGCCTCCTGAAGATTGCCTTGAATTCTGCAATATCGTGCAAATCTGAACCTGGGTATGTGGCAGCACATTTTTGACATGGTGTTGCTTGTGCTAATGCTTGGTTTATCCAAACTAAATTCTATAAGAATTCATACAAAATGGGTATTGTTTTGCAAACCGTTGTTTTATAGGATCTGTTTGGATATACATGGATAGTACTAGTTGGGGTTAAAAATCAGTGCACTAGAGCTAATTTTAGCTAGTTATCTCTTTATCGAACAGACATTGACAGTGTAGCATGCTTTCACTTTCACTTGGCACTTCGATATCGTGCCAAACTTTAGCGTCGTCCAGACTGAAGTGGGCTAAAAAGCGCTGGATCGTGCAACCGCGTGGCAGTTAGCGTTGTAGCATGGTTCATTGCTGCGGTCTGTGTCGCCAAAGCTGAATTCTGTTGTTACTGGGTGGGTGATTCGAAAAGTTAGGAATGAACCTATCGGTGATCAGGAATGAGAGAAAAGAATCGAGGCTGGCTTGCCTGATTGAGATACCTTAACCATTAAGGTGTGCATGGTACCTAAGCCACCTACACACCTGATCACCCCACCCCACCCCACCCCAAATGGTGGAAAGAAAAAGCGAAAAATCTAGCACAAGACCCCACTGGATCAAAGTTGCTCTTATCTTTTCCAAAAGCAAGTCCATCACGATGCACATTATGGGCGTCTTTAGCACTGATGATCTGCCCAGAACACGTAGACGTAGACACGAGCTACACGGTTGCGCCTTGCTTTAGGGAGGAGGCCCGGATATTCCACGGCTCGACGGCAGCACTGCCTGATTGCATGAGGTGATTGGCATTCTGCAGCCTGTGCCTGTGGTGTTTGGGGAGGGGATGTCTTGGTCAAATCTGGAATGTATATGTATATGTATTATGTATATACTTACTCCGTCCAAATTGGAAGACATTTTAAAAATTTGGGAGAGTTAAATTATTTCAAGTTTGACTAAGATTGAATAATTATAAGGATTTGTAACATCAAATAGGTATACTATACTTATTTAACATCTTAATTGTTAATATTTTATTATATAAATTTGGTCAAACTTTAGAAACTTTGACTCTCTAAGATTCTTAGAATTACTTACAATTTGGAACGGAGGGAGTTCAATTGGCCAGTTGTTGAGGCGTAAAATGAGCTCTTTTTTTAAAAAAAAAAAATCATGGCAACTTTTTCTCGAGTTCTAATCTTTTTTTCAGCATCTTCTCGAGTTCTAATCTGATTAACTGACAAAAGTAACAGGAATATGCGGCGCCTGCGAGTCGACACCACAATGCGTTGCGACGTTCTGTTGTCAGGTCCCACTTTGAAGCAATTCTTTTCTTGTGCCTAAATTAATGTAGACCATCCTTTTTCATATGTCGTCCTCACTATCTTATGCGAGGCAGAGGCACATAGCTAGACGTGCTTCGTATTCCTTCGATATGCTCTGTCTCTGCAGATAACATGTTCTTCCAGTGGATTCTGTAATACTAGTAGAAGGGGAAGATTGTTATCGGAATCCAGAACGTAGATGCCAAGCCAGCAAATGACATCGACAAGCATCATTGCTGATTACGTACGTGGTTGGATTAAGCCCACATGATGATCATCGAATAATCATCACGCATGGTGGTCTAGTTGTCTGCATTTCTAGACGAGTCTTCGGACCTCTCTCTGCTCCTACTACTCTCCAAGTTGTGTGTCTGTGCAAACAAAACAAGCGGATCAAATTGAAAGAATATGAAATGTTGACTGCCCCATTTCTGCCCGTCAATCGAAGGAGACGGATCCCAGTCGCCTACCGGCGACGTGGACGCCAGCAATTATTTTTGGGATTGCATCACGAGATGATTTGCAGGTGTCATGCCTGCCCAGGCATCATGTCGCGCGGCCAACGTTCGCCAGGGCGACTTCGCCTCCGCCGCCGTCGCCTGACCCCCGTTCCTCTCGCCTCCAGCTTCCTGCCGGTGGAGAGGAGGAACGGGGGTCCATCGTTTTGAGTCGATCTACGGTTTTTTTAGAGTCTGAGTCAAATCCACCTAGGTCTAGGGTTTGCTCGCCATTAATGTTCGGCGGTGGAGTTAGGTTTTGCTGGAGGAGTGTGGCTCCTTCGTGGCTTATTCTTCCTGACGACGCCGGCGATGCGGAAGCGGCGGCGGCGCAGCGGAATAATTTCTTCCAGCCTCTTCCGTTCTCCGATGGCGATCTACTCCGATGTCAACGGAGAGGCTGGGGAGACCTGTCCAGGAGTCGAGGGACGGCGTATCGTTGTCTTCTTCAGGTGATGATGTTGTTGACCCTGTTAATCTCGAGGAAGATGTTCTTTGGTGTAAATCTGAGCTTTGCTCGGGTTGCCGGCAATGGATTCGAAGGATGCGGCGTGGGTACGGGAGTTGGCCGATGCGCCTGGGAGGCAGTGTGGGTTGATTCGCCTAGAAGTAAGTCCTCCTCTGCGGCCTCCACCTTTTGGAGTTTGGTTTTGGTGCCCGACGACGATTGGGAAGCGGCTTCGGTGGCGGTGACGACCGAATCTCTGAATGCTTCGAGGAAGATGAACAGGAGTTTTGAACTTCTTTATAATTTTCCTTTACTTTGAGGTCCTGTCCGTAAAAAGGCCGGTGTAATGCGCTAAGATCAATACATGTTCCTTCTAAAAAAAACTACTTCCTCCGTCTAAAAATTACAATTCGAGATATCTAAAGCTGACTGAAGTCATATAAAAATATTATCAAATTAAGTTTAGATTTTTAGTAAATGTTAGTAGTACTATTTTTAGATAAAACTGAAAGCTCGTTTGACTAGCATAAATATTATAGTTGTCATGCGAATTGTGAATAGAGTGAAAAAGAAAAATACTCCATCTATTCTTAAAAGTATAATTTTAGGCGGACAAATTTTTTAAATTCATACATTGTATTGCATTTATTTTGGAATAAAGGTGGTGCCAATAATTAATGAAAACAAATGGATGTATCATTGGCTTACTCCAACATAAGTGATATGTTTGCGAGTGCCCTAATAATAACATCCACTAGGACTATATTCTTCTTTTTCTAAAACCATATTATCACTATCTGTATAGAAAACAAACATAATGTAACAAATTAAATGTACATCTGAATTAGCCACATTTACCATTATAAAAGATAATCTAAAATAACTTCTCCTATATACTCGTATCACCATCACTGAAAACATGACATATAATCTTAACGTATATCTAAATTTCCTGCATGTACCATTATTAAAAATAAACTAAAATACAACCCTATTCATCTAAATCGCTAACATACCCTAGCATGAAAAACAAAAAAACCATAAGGTGCGCCTATATATGTATTCCAAAGTGCCACTTTCTAACACCAACAATAAAAACTAAGTTGATTAAACATACATATTATATGCCACCATGCAAACCAAATTTACACGCATGTATAAAAGATAAAATGCATATTTCTACAGTTTGGCAATCATGAAAAATGGGCCCTTAAAGGATCACATACTAGTGGGAACAAAATTCGCTTTACATTAATAACAATACTAGTATTAATTTTGGTATCTTGATGGAAACTTTACATTATATCTAGTATATTAGTAGTTTACCTTGAGCACTCTATTTCTCACAAAAGAATACTATTGTGCAAAAAATCTTTGATGGAGAAATTTAACATCTCTTATGTCCAGTAGCAATAATAATGATGGAAAAACTTTGTAATAGCAAAGGTGGGAAATATTCACAAATAGGACATAGCTTATGGCTATTATTGCTTATAATGGTTAGAGGTATGCTAAATAGATGGGACGATTTATTAAGTAAAAAAAAGATGGCACGGTGCTTTCTCTTTTTTTTATGGATTCAGTGGGGGGTCCACCTAATCTTTTTTTTTTCTACTATTGGTAAAAGGGGTACTTACAAAGCAGTGCACGAGAAGTGCAAAGAGGAGCAAACAGAGCCGAGCTAGGAAAGCTCAAAATCTTAAAAGCCGAAAACATTTAAGTTCTATTCTCTAACCAAACTTTGAGCGCGCCCGCACGGCTATCTTTGGCCTTGATGCAAATCAGACCAATCTCCTCCTTGAAAAAAGCTTTCTAGCTGTTAAGTGAACACTGCTTATTGTTAAAAATTAGACAATTTCTTCTGTTCCAGATTGCCCTGATTAAGATTTCTCTGAAGATGATATTTCCAAAGTTCAGACGTGCACCAATGATCATGTGTAGAGGAGGTACGGTGCTTTCTTTTCTGAAAATTTCTAAGTTTTTTCCCTGGACCGTCAAAAATTAGACACGAAAGCTTTGTTGGGGGCGTGCGATTTGTATAAGAATTTAATATTTGTCATGAAAATGTTACGTAGCATATGCATTCGTAGTTTTTTTTTAATGATATGCATTCTGATTGGTAGCAGTTTCCACATCTGTGTTGGAGTATCAAATAAGTCGCCTTAACTGAAGTATCAAGGCACCTAAAAAAAAGAAAAGACCAAAGGATTGTTTCTTTCTCGAAAAAGAGGGAGAAGCATGCATATTGAAAGCTAAGTGCCGAATCCACGATGAAAAGTAAAGTGTGGGCATCATCTAGAAAATCAAATGTGGCTATGTGAGGCCAGGATATCTTGCTTTCCATATTTGATTTATATACTTTGCTTCGTCATTATACAGATATATAAATTTATTTGGTTAGATGGCCACTTAAGGGATTTTTGCAGGCGCACTCGATCGAGCAAGGTTCCTGCGCTTTTTGCTGGCGGCATCCTCCGGAATTCATCCTCCCGGCGTTCACTGGCCATCATCATCGAGGAACGAGGCGTGAGACTGAACAGTTAGCCTCTTCAATAGGCGGTCGCTTGGAGTACCTTTCTCTCTACAGGGGGGCTGAGGGATGACCGACTAATGTATGAGCACGACAGATGGGCTCCCGCCTACGAGTATAGCCCTGAACCCTGTAGATATGCAAATGCAACAGAAGAGCATAGTACGCGTAAACAGCGTCCTGGATCCCTCTGTAAACAAAGCAACAAGCAGGAGTAACGAGTAGACAGCGACGGCACGAACAAACGTCTGCATTGGTCAAGCGTAGAGTGCGTAGAGCTTGACTTCTTGGTGTGGCTGAAACTGGAAAGCATGCATGAGTACGAGTACTGCCCGGCCCTGAAGCGCTTTTACTGAAGATTTACGCCCGAGAGCAAGGACACAAAGAGGTGAATTGCTCAACTGAATGATACATGACCAAATCTGTGCGTGAGTGCTCTCCAATATGGCTTCCCCGTGATTGCTACTCCTGCTAGATTTCTCGAAGACGTGTAGTATGCGTGTGAGGAGCTGCAATCGATGATGGTCTCAGAATAGAATCCGGCATGGCTCCCCGATGGAACAGCTCGCCAACTGCATCGAAGTCGTAGGTCTACAGCATTATCTCTTGGCTCTGCTTTCATCTGGGGTCGCTACGTTCTCTCTTCTGTGGATCACGTTGATCCATCTTTCGCTCTTTGCCACTTTGGTTTTCTTTGTGCTCTAGCCCGGTTGGAAAGTTAGCTATAGAGTGCTCTAATATCCCCCCATAGTCCTAGTCACTCACTCACTCCTACACGCCTACATACTTGCCTACTACCACCGCTGGATAGGTGAGGCATGAGGCCTTTATCCCTTCTCGTCCAAAGCCGGGAGCAGCGCGTGCGCGGAATGCGCCGAAGGAGACGAGCGAGAGAGGCGAAACAACGGGGGTCCCCGGACGCGCGCGTCCCTTTCTCCTTTTCGGATTCCCCGCGAGACGCA
>JAKNSH010011318.1:0-15710 GCA_027790015.1 Cymbopogon flexuosus
AGTACTAAATGTAGATGAAATCAAAAACTAATTGCACAGTTTTGTTGTACTTTGCGAGACGAATATTTTAAGCCTAGTTAGTCAAAGTTTGGACAATTTTTACCAAATACAAACGAAATGCTACAGGAATTCTGATACAGTATTTCTGACTCCCAATTCACCGATCTAAACAAGGCCATAATTGAAGTAGCACTAGTAGCTCCTCATATTCTTGCATGGTACGTACTCAATTGGAGCGTTTTTTTTTTTTGGGAACTACTCAATTGGAGGGTTGAATGAATTGAAATACGGATCTTGTGAGGGATCCAAAGAAGTGCAAGCCAATGTGTTTCTCCTAAGTTGGAAGGGCCTCTCACTGGGTATAGGCACAACACCACAAATATCAAGAGCGCGCTCTATCGCTATCGCTAGACTTAACCTATATATATGGCATAACTGAGAAAATCAGAATTGACAAAGATGGTTCATGGTTGGAATGCCTAAAGTCCATCTAGAAATGTTAGGCAAATTTCGGCCTGGATTTTGCCTTCAATATAGCATCTAATGTTTTCTATCTCGAGCCGATGCAAAATTATAATGACGTACTGCTAGAAAGACCATAATAATTTTGGGCTTTGTTTAGTATATATAGCTCGAGGTTCTCTGTAAATGGAGAAGTCTGAGAAAGCCACGTTTTGCGCCTTCTACCTCTAGGCTTAATTGGTTTTGGGTCCACAGTCCATCCGGATCCTCGTCTAGTCGGGTGTACATGTTTAGCAAGACTTTTGAGTAAGCCACTAGAGAAGGTAAAAAAAACTATGAAAGAGTCTTATTGTACCAATACCGAAATGTCCTGGTAAATATCCACAAATTTCTATAATACCATAAATGGCCATTACTGGTAAAAAAAGGGTGTTAGGATGCATCCCGAGTAGACCCTGCTTGTGCCCACACTGCTTTGTATCATCTCGGTTAAGTAAAGTTGGAGAAGAAGAATCCATAAAATCCATTTTTCATCTCCCATCCTATAAATTTGACATAGGTTTATATGTGAACTCTGTAAAATTGTAATTTTTAAGTAGATTCAACTTCCTCAAAAGAAAGTATCCTAACGGGCACTTAGCTGTGTTTAAATCAAACTAAAACTACCATAAACGTGTCTACTTCCTCCGTTCCAAAATAAGTGTCGTTCTCGTTTCTCGAAAAACAAATACCGACAATTTTATATTAAAAAATATTAATATTTATGTTACATAATTAGTACCATCGGAAAGATCTTTGAATCTAGTTTTTTTTAACAAATTTATTTGGAGATATAAATGTTGCACATATTTTTAAGAAATCGAGTCAAATTTACAGCAAAAAACCCAAAACGACACTTATTTTGGAACGGAGGGAGTATGCTGCTGCCACACTCACGGAAACCAGTTCAAATATGTGTGGCTCCTATGCACATGCTAAAACGTAAAGTCAAGATGTTCAAACACATACCAAAGTTAGACCAGGAAACTCTCCAAACCAACACACACATACAAAAACTCTGCACACATATGTATTGAAGACTTTCACACACACATATGCGTCGGAATTGCGTCGGAGTATGTAGCATGGAGGAATGTTCATGTTTTTCCACACAGACGTCCCGAGGACAAGATTCTAATCTTGGTGAGAAATTGATGAGAATAAAGCTACATGCTCCCCCCACTAATTTTGTGACAACAAAACTTAGCTGCCTCTTGGAATCTTTGGGAGAAGAGTTAAAGATCTGTGAACACTTATCCACCATCAAAATTAGGCAAATGCCTTCCTCTGCATGATGATTTATCGATCTTCCTTTCAATCTGTTGAGGTTGATCAAATCGATCCACAGTCTATTTCACCTGTAAGCTCGTGAATATCTCTTAGGTAGACTTGTCGGGGGAAAGACACAATAATGAGTTGTGGGAGGAATCGGCAACGGAGGCGTCATCACTGTGGGATCCATTGGCTGTTCCGTCTTCGGCTTCAACAATTAGGAGTTGTGTGCCTACAGTACCTGAGTGTGGGAGGTCTGAGTTCCAGGTGTCTTCAGGCGGTTGTATTGAAAAGCGTTTAAACGCTATCTGAATACTGAACCGTTGTGACTTGTTGGCTTTTTGAAATATAAAAGCTGGGGAAACCTTTTATCTAAAAAAAAGACACAATAATGATATGATCCACAGTCTATTTCACCAATCGGATTAGGAAGACCACCATGAATGCTTTCAAATCTCATCAAGAGATATGACGAATAGAAGGGATTAGGAGAGCTAGAGTTGAGAGTAAAGAGGCGGCAGAGTAGCTAGATTGGTTTTTTGATGATTGGAACTTGGATTCCTCCATCAATCGATCGTGATCTTCTAATGTATATAGAGGAGACGGTCTTCTTATTTTAGTAGGAAACATCTCTTAGAAAGTCAACAAGGAGTATTCGTGTTTTTCCACGTAGAGATGCTCTACGAGCACAAGATTCTATCTCGTTGCGCAGTCTTGCTCCAATGTAGAACCATAGATGCCTTGTTTTTCAGGTTCGTGTTGTTTTGGGCTCTGGTAAGATTAGGCTTTCCATTTGCGCCTTCTTCCGCTTGATGAAAAATGTGCTTTGCATGATCGCAAAAAGCTTAAACATACACGCTTCCCGCTAATTTTGTGAACTTTAATCCCTTTTGGATGGATTTCATTTGGCCTCTTTGGGGGCAGAGGTCGAGCTCCGTAAGCGACGCCCAGTCGCCCACCATCCGGATTTGGTAAATGCCTGATGGAAATGAAATGGAATATGCAAACGCCCACCGTCCTGATTTGGCAAGTGCGTGTACGTTTTATGCTTTTCTTTCTTTATTAGACGACGATGATTGTGATCAGCTTTTCAATCTTTTGACCAATCTTTTCAATCCATGGGTTGGCCTCAGCCACGTCCCTTTCGATTTTATCACCAACTTGTGATCTGAGTCTCTTATCTCCGTTCATGCAGCCCTGATCGATCGACACTTGGGAATGAAAAGATGCTCTTACATGCAGTGGTCGCTTGCGTGATAGTTAGTGTGTTATCTTCTTCTTTTTTTTTTTTTTTTTTTTTGACTTGTTACTTGAGGTGTACGTATTCCTGTTCACTTTGAATACAAAGTCAAATTAGCTACTCTAGATTGGAATCATACAGATGAGACAACTCTTTGGCATCTCCGTCAGTCATGCTTTCTAGTACTAAGACCTTTCAATCAAGAAGAATATATATAACCGCGTGGATTTCAACTTTTCGTAACTGGCCTTATTCCTGCAGTTTTGGTGCTTTCAGCTTTGGAACTGAACGATCGCACATGGATGACCTTCAGCTTTTGTAAAAAGCCTGCTCAACTGGTACAGCCACACACATGCAATTGGTGCAGCCAAAGACCAAAGTAGTAGCTCTACAATTGGAGGGTTGAATCAAATGTGGTGTTCAAAGGGATGCAAAGCAGTGCAACCCAATTTGTTTGTCCTTAAGGCTGTCTCCAACAATCCCACCCAAACACAGCACCCATACAACACATATCGGTTATACACAGTGAAAAGATCCGTGGCCCATAAACACCCCTCTCCAACAGCCGACGCATTTATCCCCATCCCCATCCTGCCGCCGCCGCCGCCACAATCTTCATCCTCTGATCCCGTCTGGGCCGCCAGCCGAGCGCCGCCCGCCTCGCCGCGTCGGGCCGCTCCTCGCCGGCCGCGCGCCGCCGCCGCCGACGCGCCTCGCCTCCTCCCTCGCCTCTTCCCCGAGCCGCCGCGCCGCACGCGCGCCGCCGCTGACGCGCCTCGCCTCTTCCCCGAGCCGCCGCGCCGCCTCCCCTGCTCACACTAAGGCTGCCCCCCCTCCCCACCTCCGCCGCACCGTTTTCCTCCGACTCCCTTCAAGGCCGGCCAGGCGGCTCCGGCGGGAGCTCCTCTACCCGCCACGCCCACCACCTCTCCTCCTCTCCGAGCGGGAGCTCCTTGTCGCCTCGACGGCGGAGGTGAGACGGGTCCCGGTGAAGATCGAGCGGGCGGGCGCCATGAACCAGCAGCTCTCCCCCGTCGCGGTTCGCCGGCTCCCCCGTGAAGACCTACCTCCTATCGCTGCTCGCCGGCGTCGTCGCCGTCGCGGTTCCCCGTGAGCGCTGGCGCTCTCTGCTTCCACTGGTATGGATCGGGACGCCCTCTGCTTCCACTGCTCGCCGGCGTCGTCGCCGTCGCGGGCCCACACAGGATTGGGTTGAGGAGAGAGAGCGACCCAATTTTGAGTTCCCTCTCTCCTCAGTTGGCAAAATCGGTCTTCCTTTGGGTCATCTGTTGGAAGCATGTTTTGCACCTCAAAAACACTGTATACAGTATATTTTATATATGGGTCACCTAATGGCTGCTCTGTTGGAGTCAGCCTAAGTTGGAAGAGGATCCCCTTATTGGGTAGGCACTACGATGACGCAATTATCAAGCGCGCGCTCTATCACTAGGCTTAACTTGTGAGCTATGGCAATACTGAGAAAAATAAGTTGGCAAAAGATTGTTCACGGTTGGGATAGCTAAACTATATCTAGAACTCTGGGCAATACCGCAATATGTTAGGGAAATTAATTTGACCTTTAACATTCTTAAATGTTCTAGAAGTGTGGATTTTGCTTCACTATAGCATCTATATTTCTTTTCTATCTCTGGTTAGAAAGACCATGATAATTTTAGGCCTTGTTTGCCTGTTTATAGTACAGAATTGAGCTTATCTATGGATAAGTCAGACAAAGACACATTTATGCATCTTCATGGCCAGGCCAAGCTATATCCTTTTCTAAAAAAAAAAAAGGCCAAGCTATATCCAGCCAACCAAAAAGGCCCTTGACGATTATGGGTCAAAAATCGTGTCCAAGTCCAACAATATGTGTATCCTATTTTTCTTTTCTGAAAAAAGCCCTTCTTGACGATTATGAACCAAAAATCGAGTCCAACAACATGTGTATCCTGTTTTCTTTTCTCTACTCGATTCTATCTTGACATTCTCGGCTTCTTGATCTAGTCATTTTCTCCAAGCCACGCCTGCTCCCCATGGGGATTTCTACGTATGTACTCCCTCCGTTTCAAATTGTAAATCATTTCAAGAATCTTGGAGAGTCAAAGAATTTTAAATTTGACCAAGATTATTAAGAGAATTATAAAAATTTATAACATCAAATAGGTATACTATAAAAATATAACTAACGAAGAATTCAATAATACTTAGTTGACATCATAATTGTTATTACATTATCGTATAAATTTGGTCAAACTTGAAATTGTTTGACTCTCCAAGATTCTTGGAGTGACTTACAATTTAGAACGGAGGGAGCAGAGGCCAATTCCCGTGCGCCCCCGTCTTTCCCACGTGCCATCGTCACCGTGATGTACAGTGGTCCACCTTTTAGTGTCCTACAAAAAAAAAAAATCATTTTCTTTAACATTATTTCAGAGTCATGGCAAGCATTCCAAGCCCACTCCTTTTCACACAGAAGACAAAGGTAGGTGCTCATTGACATCCTGATTAATATGCCGACTTTCATTTACTTTCAGATTAATATGCCAACTTTTACCATTCTCGTAAGCAAGTGGTACCAGCTCATTGACTATTATGCCCAAAGTTAGAGATATATAAATTTAACCTCTAGATCTGGTGAATTATGAGAGACTACTTCATCCAAGTAACTGCATAATTGTGTTGATTCGTACTGGAAGATTGTACTTGTGGGAGAAGTTTCACCTACCACAGCTTGTTCTGGGGCAGCCCTGACAGTATCTGTTATTCGGGCAACAAAGGTTCTGGATCATGTTCTGGGGCCAGTTGAACCTGCGACGGCAGACACACAGCCAAGGCTCCAGTCTCCGCTTCGAGACTACATGGGTCCTGAAAGCAAATATGTAAAACTCAAAAGCTGTGTTTGTGATGCTTAGTGTATGTGATGCCATGTTCTGGGAAGTTATCAATATGCTGAATTATGCAGCTGCTCGGAAAGTCAAAAATCATTGATTTGAAATCTAAAAAAGGAAACAAGATAGGCATCAGGCTACTGGACTACGTTTCATGACGGGAGATGATAAGACCCAACATAGGATCAGGGAGTTTATGCACCTGAGTGATTTTAGTGGCAGGAGACTGAGGGGGTGCAGGAGCAGCAAAATTGATTGTGGTGGTAATTGGCTGCTGTGATGTAGAGTCAAATTGAGCATGAGTTGATGGCCTAATATGCTCAAAGTTAGAGATATATAAATTTAACCTCTAGATCTGGTGAATTATAAGACTACTTCATCCAAGTGACTGCATAATTGTGTTCATTCGTACTGGAAGATTGTACTTGTTGGAGAAGTTTCACCTACCACAGCTTGTTCTGGGGCAGCCCTGACAGTATCTGTTATCTGGGCAACAAAGGTTGCTGGATCATGTTCTGGGGCCAGTTGAACCTGCGACTGCAGACACAGCCAAGGCTCTAGACTACTCCCTCCGTCCCATTGAAAGCATTGTTTTTTACTTTTGGATAACACGTTTGACCATTCGTTTTATTCAAAAAAATTTTGCAAATCATAAAATAAATAGATCATTATTAAAGTATATCTAATGACAAAATAAGTCATAATAAAATAAATAATATTTGTACAAAATTTTTGAATAAGACGAATGATCAAACAAGATGGCACGAAATCTAGGGTGACACTTTCAATGGGACGGAGGGAACACGGGTCTTGAAAGCAAATATGTAAAATTCAAAAGCTGTGTTTGTGATGCTTAGTGTATGTGATGCCATGTTCTGGAAAGTTATCAATATGCTGAATTATGCAGCTGCTCGGAAAGTAAAAAATCATTGAATCGAAATCTAAAAATGGAAACAAGATAGGCATCGGGCTATTGGACTACCTTTCATAACGGGAGATGAAAAGACCCAACATAGGATTAGGGAGTTTATGCACCTGAGTGATTTTAGTGGCACGAGACTGAACAGGTGCAGGAGCAGCAAAATTGATTCCAGTGGTAATTGGCTGCTGCGATGTAGAGTCAAATTGAGCATGATTTGATGACCTTTCACTTGATAGCTTCCCCAGAGATCTGCTGTAAGAACCTTCATTATGCACTGCTGCCTTCTTCTCAAGCTTAGCAGCCTTCAGCAGGCGCTTACAGGACTCCACCTGGCTTTTGAATTTCTTCAGGTCAGCATGAAAAGTTTTGATTTCAAAATCCTGTGCAGACTTATCCCGGGTCATCTTATCCCGCTCCACTTCAAAAGCTGTAAACACAAACCAATAAAGATTAAGAGGATTGTTTTCAAAATCATAACCCTGATCACCGACTGGAAGAGCTTACCAGTAATAGCAGCTTTATGATGCTCCTCCGAGACAAGCCAAGCAACCTCCTCCTCTTCACCTCAACCTGACATTTCTCCAGCTCTGATCTCACTGACTTCAATTCTGCCTCCAGCTCTGCTTTCTCACCTCTGAGAGCAGTTAAGCTTTAACCTGGGATCAAAGCCCAGGAATCTCCTCAACCTGGCTCTGGAGAGCTTGATATTGGGAAGCATCATTCTTAGCCTTGAGAGCATCATTCTGGGCAGCTTTCTCAGTCATAGCCACCTGATCCTTCTCAAGAATCGGCAACATCTTTTGAAAGTTTTGAACACCAGGGGAAAAATTGTAAGCATCAGAAGATATGTATATGGATAAAAAGAAATAAATAATCTTATCAAATTACCTCTGCTATTCTAAGAGTGACAGCCCTGGCAGTGTCTGTTATTTGGTCAAGCGAAGGGGAAACAAAGGTTGCTGGATCATGTTCTGGGGCTGGTTGGGTGTGTGTGATCACCTTGCTCTGAACATGAGACGGCAGAGACAAAGCCAACGCTCCAGTGGCATGCCTTATCTGAAGGTCCACACACTATAGCTAACATTACTGCTAATTAAACTGCACGACTGACACTTTGCAATCAGACAAGATTCCTATGCAATCAGACCTGCACCTGCACAAAATTCAGGGACCAAATCAGCAAGCAGAGGCATCCTTGCCATGGCCGCCTATGAGTGCTTCCTCTTGAAGCTCTCCTTGAAGCACACCTGCCTGAGGTCCTTCGTCCTCTGATCCAGAACCATATCAGGCCTCTCCTCGATCATCTTCTTTTTCAGCTGCAGGAATTCGACCACGCTCCTGGTCAGATGCCCGTCCTCTTGTGCATTATTCTCATTGAAGCACACCTGCCTGGCCTGTTCAGTCGGCCTCTCCCCGAACAGCTTCATTGTCTGCTGCATGAATCCCACCAGGCTCCTGCTTAGATGCATGTTTTCTTGTGCAGTCTCCTTCCCTAGGCCCTGCAGGACAGCACTCCACACTTGTCAGTTCATAAAGATTTCAGAAAATTATTACTAGCCGAAATGAACATGAAGTCAGTTGCAGAGCGAGAGAAGCAGAGACCTGGACATTGTCGATGAGCTTCTCCAGGCTCCTCACCTTCCGGTGTGGCCAACGAGTGATGCCGAGCTTCCTGCATTGCTTCTTCAGGACGGTGACCCCCACATTCATCTCCCGCGCCGCCTGCTTAATCGGCAAGGAGAAGTGCCGCGAGACCTGCTCGAAAGTCAGTTCCTTGTTCGTTTCTGACGACCCAACCGACGTCATGGTATCTCTGTGACTGTCTGCACATTGCCAGAATCGATCAGGACCTTCTCGCAGTCGCCTTCCTTGCTCTTGCCATGCGCGTCGTCCTCCTCCATCTGAGCCCCGAAACTTGGAAAAAATCGCTATTTAGATTCACTGATTCATCAAAAAAAAAATCCGAAAAAAAAACCCCCACAACAACAGCACAACCCACAGCGGCCAGCCGGCCAGGCCAGCGCCCGCAGGCAGCAAGCAGGGGCACTGCACGCAGCGTGCTGGCCGTGGCAGTGTCTGTTATTTGAGCAAGCGAAGTGGAAACAAAGGTTGCTGGATCATGTTCTGGGGCTGGTTAGTTGTCTGATCACCTTACTCTGAACATGCGATGGCCGACACACAGTCAAGACTTCAGTCTCTGCTTCGAGGCTACACACTGAATGGAAATCTTGGCACCTAATTGGATCCAAGGCTTTTCTCCCAGTAGGACCAAAATCCTGAAAGCAAATATGTAAAATTCAGAAGCTGTATTTGTGATGCTTGTATGTGATGCCATGTTCTAGAAAGTTACCAATGTGGTAAATTATGCAGCTGCTCGAGAAGTAAAAAATCATTGAATCGAAATCTAAAAAGGGAAACAGGATAGGCATCGGGCTATTGGGCTGCCTTTCATAACAGGAGATGGAAAGACCCAAACTAGGATTAGGGAGTTTAAGCACCTGAGTGATTCCAGTGGCAGGAGACTCTGGGGATGCAGGAACAACAAAATTAATTCCACTGGTAATTGGTTGCTGTGATATGGAGTCAAACTGAGCATGCTTAGATGGCCTTTCAGTTGACCCCTTCCCTAGAGACCCGCTGTAAGAACCTTCATTACGCCTTTGATTGCATTCATCACAAAACCATTCTTCAGGTGCCTCATAGAGAACTTCTTCCAAACAGTACCTGCACCATTTTTCCAAAAAACAGTACCTGCACCAACGATGAATTCATGAAAAGGATGGCCAATCTTTTCGATCCAGAAAAGAAAGCTAAACATGTAGCGTTAACATAACAAAACTGCAGAAGTAGTACATCTAATGTTATGATAAAAAGGACTTTCAACGGAGAACAAATCTATTGTCGACTATGGCCATTAATAAGCCAAACATAAATAATGGATTCAACAAAAAATGCTTAAAGGTACAGATAAGGCCTTCTCTAGATCAAGTGGCAATAACATACATAAAAAAACAGATGTACCAGGTAATTATTTGTTAACAAAGAGTATCCTTAGGATGAAAAGTCACATACTCATTTTTTTGAGCTCCCTTGCAGTCACTACAACATAACAAGAGTTGTTCATAACCAATAGCTCCACACAGTTCACAAACAGCATTCTGCAGAAACGCCAAGGTGTTTATTATTATAAATTATCAACTATAGAAGTAATGAACGATATAACCATAAAATAGTCTGATAGCATTCTCATGTTTTTCTGATACAGTACCCAAGTTCACTAGTTATGATATACTAGGTCAGCCACAACCCCTAACATTTAAATCAGGTTTTTGTATGCAACATATATTAAGAAACACTATAGATAGATACCCTACATTGAACCTTTTAATGGCCACATTTCTCAAGTGCCACAAGTTAATGTCAGGGCAAGCCATAGCCTTGTCCTAGTAACAGTTAGTTTGATGTTAGCATGAGCATAACAGTGAGGCCATCATCTACATATATCGAGTGAGCTAGACTCTACATAGACTTGTATAATCTCAATCTAAGCAAGGTCAACACAGTAAATTTAGAAACCAGCGGTGAAGACTGGTAGTAGCCAACAAACTCTAGCTGATCTTAACTTTTTTTTTTTTTTGCGAAACTCTAGCTGATCTTAACAAACCTAAATAAGAAACCTTTAAAATTAACTTTTCCAGAATGTTGGGAGTTTGATATACATCATCATGAAACATTTGTTTGAAATACTGAATATAACCTAGTATATAAAAACCATAACAAAATATAGTACCGACTAATTTGGATATAAAAGATGACAACAGTAATAGTTTAAGATGGCACCAAAACGTGCTTGCAGTTGACAGAATTATTAGTTCACCATATCAGGTATCATTACATTAGAATATTAGATGCAATTTGAAGGTTGACTAAACCAGCAAATATCATTGAAAGCAAGCATCATTATCAAATATCCAATTTTGAAACATAGTTAAGCACTTCCACCAATCATCACAAACATAAGTTAATCCAGATATGTCCTATGTCAAAAAAAAAGGCTACAAATATCTACAAAATATAAATTACCTTCTTAAATGACAAGAGTTGTATATCATGAGAGTATTTTCACAATAAATCTAGTGATGGCAACTTTGCAATGTCAAACTATAAATTTTAGAAATTTATAGTCAAAGTTTTAAAAAAAACTTGGACAAACATATATGTGCTTAAATCAACAATCAAAGGAAGTAAGTTGTGCATGTCCTACTTTATTTATATTGCAGTCATGATATCAGATACAGTAGGAAACACTCTACCACATAAAGCTCAAAAGATCATGAGGCCCTAAATAGCAAAATATTTCTTTAAGGTGGTGTGTAAGGAGTAAAAATAGCTTTCATTTATACAAGTGTGCCGACTCTAGTTTTCAAACAACTTCCTAAAACCATACTATATGTAAAATGGAGAAAAGGTCGATTTTACTACTCAACGACCCAATTCTCCCATTTAACACCCCATACAGAATTCTCATTCAACTGTCCTGAACTAATTAAACCAGACGAATTTGCCCTAACAACATTTTCCTTATTTGTTTCTCCCGATAAAAGCTCAAATTTGGTATACTGGTAGTTGATATAAAACCCTATATTGCAAAAATATTTCAATATTTTGTGATTGTTTTCATGCTTTTTTTGCAGGGTTAAACTAATATCACATACCTCTAGTTTTGTCCCTAGTAAAACTGTATCAGATTTGACCAAGTTTACACAAAAAATTGCAATATATGTACAACTAAATAAGCATCATCAGATTCAAGACGAAATATAGTTCCATTATGTACTGGTGTCTTAAATGTTAATAATATTCTCTATATTGTTCAAACTGAAAATAGTTTGACTTAGGAAAACAAGAGTATCATTATTTTTGGGACAGAGGTGTCAACTGTCGTTTTGTGATTGCTTTCATGCATTTTTGTATCACGAGATCATATATCACAACCTATTGAAAAGAATCATGAATTCTTTTAGTACTTCTGCAAAAAAATCTTTAATAGTTCTGTAAATATGTTATTATGTCAACTATCGTCCCAACAAAGTTACTGAACAAAAGGAAGCTGCTATGTTTGTTGCCAAAGGTGGCGCCTGATGATTAACCCAATGGCCCATCTGTAGACTAAAGACATGCCATGTATTTGACCACACTAATCATGGTTCTGATAGAGTCCACACCGAAGTGCATGAGTCTATGTGTGACACAAAAATCAAGCTTCCGTAGGTTGTCAATACATAAGCGCAGCTATGCACAAACAGCGGAGTTTCGTTGACACGAAATGCCCAAGCAGCATTCGATCCAGCAGACATTGAGGAAGTATCTAGCATTATTATACTAGATTTCGATTTGGATCCTGTATGGTATGGACATAAACCGGCAACTTAAGCTGTCGTCCTCTTCAAGTCCTCATCCAACCTCAGTTGCCCACAACACAAATCTCCATCCCCGAGTGAATGCCAGAGTAGCACAAGACAACGAGATCTGCAAGACAACAATGCTCTTTGCTCCTCCCAACAGTAACGGCCCCCAACCGCGGTTGCACAGCGGGGAACATCCAGAGCAAGGCCGGGAGTCCGGGACCATGCTCAAATGCCAGCATGTCCACGCACAACCAGTCCGGTCCCGTCCACCATTTTTTTCGTAAAGACAGGGGGAAAGAAACCGCGAGCGAAGAGATTGGAAACGTACCATCGTGGCCCTGGCCGAGCCCCCGACCATCCTCCTCTCGGCCTCCTCCGCGGCTCCGCTAACAAGCACCGGCTGGCGAACCTCCAAGAAACCAATCCGGCAGACGCAAGAAGGAATGCCGAAGACACCAGCTGCCTCGGGCCGTTCTTGTTTGTAGGCCTCTGGTGCTGCGGCAGTAGGAGGGGACTAGTGACGGGTGGGCGGGTGGCGGCGTAGTAAAAGACGTGCGAGGTGGGAGAGAGACACGCGACCCCCCGGTGGACGGCTGGGGTTTTAGCCTCCGGTCACACTTTTTTATTTTAATCTTTTTAAAAACTATATTTAAATTTGACATAATTTTTTTTCTAAAACTAACACTTTGATCATGTCATGCATGGAGACGCGGCAAAACGAGAACGTGGCACAGGACCGGGCCTGCTGACTACAGTGTCCATACACCTTCGCGAGCAGGGTAATCTAATCTCTTCACTGCTAAATTTGTAAGCACTGGTTTGGTATATATTACGTCTTTTTTCAACCATATTTGAATTGATTTTTATCTTTTGGTTATGGTAGGATGCTAAGGCGTGGCCAAACTAAGAGGCCAAGGTAAACCTTAGCATACAGTGATGCGTCCGTGCCAGCAGTCTTGGCACGGGTAAAGGAAGTAGCTTTAAAAATAAAATAGGAGTGGTATTAAAATAAAATTTCTTTTGAAAAAGGATTGAAAAAAATCAGGCGCGTCGTTCTTCTCAGGCTTGATGATGAAACCGTCTTTAACCAGCTGCCAAATATTCTTGCCTGCAAGGTTTGTTGGAAAACACGGTCATTTTTATGTTCTTTTCGGTAGTCTGCACGAGTGCACAGTAATCCGCACGAGTGCACGAAACACGGCCATTTTAAGGTTCTTTTTAGCCTTGTTTGGCGGATGGTTTCTACGGCTAATAAACCGACTTACGTTGTTTTATTATATAAGAGAAAAACACTATACCATGCCTAATAAACTATACCATGCCTGATAAGTAAGGCTAGTAAGTCAAGAGAACAAAGACAATTTATGATTTCAATGTTTAATCAAAGTAGTACATGTGAAGACCAATCATTCAACGGCCGCCAAGGGGAATCAAAAAATACTGACAGAGTACAAGACAATTTTCACGCGATCAAATAGAATGTAATGAAATAGAATGTAATGTTGGCATGCTCAAGGGGGGAACAGTTTTTATCCTAGACCAGAAACATTTTTCTTTCGGAGAACCTGGAACATTTGTTCTAGATTCGTATAAACACTTGTCTAACTTTGATAATAACTATCTGAAGTGAAACTATGAATAGATGCCCACGCCGGCACGCCCCACCATCGAGACAGCCAGGCACCAGCGCCATGTACCTCAACAAGAAAGTATAAATGAATAGCATAGGTACTAAACCATCGAGATCAAACGGCATGTATGCAATAAAACGACCACCGAGTACATCAGTTTACATCCACCGCATCATTCATCAGATCCTCCAAGATCGAGAAATTCCTCAGCGAACTGGGGGTTGAACTTTGTTACAGTTTAGAACTGGAATATTGGTAGTGTTTACAGTGACAGTGGAGATGGTCGCCGCCAGCAACTCGAGCTGCCACTCGCCGCCAACAACCGGCAACAACCAAGTCAAAAGTCTGATTTCTCCTCTCCCTCTCTGTTATAACCCTTCACAGCTGCTTCTCCAACAGCCAACTCCAGCCGCAGCTGGCCTAACTATTTCTTCCATTCTGGGCCTGCGATACGTGTGTTGAGCTTCCTGAACCTCTTCCTTGATAGGCTTCGCTGACCCACCCCAGCGTCCCTGACAAACTTCTGAACAAATCTCCAAACAATGCCCATGTTTCTATCTATCAGAGCTTCGGTGTCAGGATCTTGAACACGGAAGGTCCAGTCGATGCTGGAGGGGTCAAAATCTGGATTGGCAGACTGAACAAGCGCCAAAAGGTAGGCTGAACAGGAAGTGAGAGTATCGATCAGTTGGCATTTGGCTTTCACTTTGGAAGTCTTTAGATTCTGCACTGCTGCCTTCTTCTCAAGCTTAGCAGCCTCCAGCTGGCTCTTGTAGGACCCCACCTGGCTTTTGGCTTTCTCCAGGTCGTCAAGAAAACTTTTGATTTCAGAATCCTGTGCAGACTTATCCTGGATCACCTTATCCCCCTCGACTTCAAAAGCTGTAAACATGACCAAGAAAGATAAAGAGGATTGTTTACGAAGTCTTAACCCTGATGAACGACTGGAAGAGCTTACCAGTAGTAGCAGCTTTATGACGCTCCTCTGAGCTAGGCCAAGCAACCTTCTTCTCCTCAAGAGTCCGAATCCTCTCTCTCAAAGATTTCACCTCAGTCTGACATTTCTCCAGTTCTGATCTCGCTGACTTCAATTCTGCCTCCAGCCCTGCTTTCTCATTGCTGAGAGCAGTTCGAACCTTACCCAGATCTTTAACCTGGGATATAAGCCCAGGGATCTCCTCAACCTGGACCTGGAGAGCTTGACATTGGGTCTTCTCAGTGCTGTTCTCGACTTGTAGATCATTTTTCTCCTGGTCCAGAGAACCAATATCGGATCTAAGTTCAGGAATCTCCTTGAGAGTTTCACTTTGGATTTTCATACTTTCATGCTCGGCTGAATGCAAGCACAACAAGATGAGCATCAAGAATGCAGCAGAATGTGAATTGAGATAAGGATGATAACAAGGAAAATCTTACCATCAACAGACACCATTCTTTCTCTTAATGGGGCCAGTACTTTTTTCTCTTGAAGTGGAGATCTGAGAAGAGAAATTTTGTCAACTTGTCCTTGGGTAGCTTTCTCAGTCATAGCCACCAAATCCTTCTCAAGAACCGGCAACACCTTTTGAAAGTTCTGAACACCAGGGCAAAAGTTGTAAGCATCAGAAGATATATCAAGTTAATATCATGATCGTGGATTTCTGTGTCAACAGTTACAAGAGTCATCCTTTACACCTTTACCGTGTTCTGTTTCATTTATCATATGTTACCGTGTTCTCACTAGTTATGTCTGTTTTTTTTTATCATTTTAGTTAGGTAGGTAAGAATGGGTTGATGATGCATTTATCTATGAAATAGTACACAAAAGAGTAAATTATGCTAGTACTTCTTGATCGAACATTTGTTTTC
>JAKNSH010011347.1:0-10505 GCA_027790015.1 Cymbopogon flexuosus
AGACATATATTACTGGAATTGGTTTGCCTCCCAATGGATAACACACAACAGTTCATTCACAGTACACCGACCTGCTCATCATGCGAATATCTGCAGGAAGCTCCCCGGTTGCACTCGCCCTTCTGGAAAGCATAGCAGACTCCACGGGCCTCCCTCTTCTTCTGCTGCTCTTCCTCATCTTCCTCCTCCTTCTTCTTGTACTTGCTCACATGGTCAACCCTTATGATCCTCCCAAGAACTTTAGCTCCATTCAAATTGTCTTTACAATGCGAAATTAGGCAAACAGGAATAATAATTATTAGGACTCGAGCAGGTAATTAACTGAAACTGAATACAGAGGCAACCAAAGATAATGAAGGAAACAGAGGCGCAAAGGAATGAAGGATGCTTACCAACAGCGAGAATCGTGCTTCTCTTGTCCTCGTACGCGAGGAACGCGAACCCCTTGGATTTTCCGGTGCCCTTGTCACGGACGAGGTTCACGTCGACCACCTCACCGTACCTGCCAAAGGGGGGAGACAGGGGGACTCTTCAGATCTCCATGTCGGTATCCATTCCAAGGGGAAGGGGCGGAAGGAGGAAGGGAGGGGATGGGAGGGAAACGAAGGCGTCAAGCGGAGAAGGCGAGGGTCTGCGACTCACTGTGCGAAGATGGCGAGGAGGTCGCCCTCGGTGAGGTCGTAGGGGACGCCGCCGACGTAGACGTAGGCGGAGTCCTTGAACTTGGCGTGCCACGACGCGTCCTCGCCGATGCCCAGGAGCGCCTCCTTCTGGTTGATAACCTGCGTCCGCTTCACCTGCGTGAGGGGATTCATCGCCGCTGCTCCGGCCGCCGGCGCTGACTCCTCGAACGGTGACGGATTGGGAGACGAAGAGGAGGCAGGTCGGTGTTTGGGGTCGAACGGGCTTTTGGATTTCGTTAGACTCTGATCAAAGGGTCGAACCGTGCGCCCCGGCCCGCGGCCCACCCTGGCGGGCTGAAAATTCAAGTCGGGTCGAGCCTGACTTCTAGAATTATCCTAAATCCCACTCAAAAAAAAAAAAAGAATTATCCTAAATCAAACTATTGAAACTTTAGAATTTCATAGAAAAAGGCATCAATATTTCAATTGTGAAGTGGAGCGATTCTGAAATGTCCTACAATTTAATACAAACACTTTTATTTATGTTGTATAGGGTCCTTGGCCTCTCAAGATTCCTAAAATAAGGCTTTTATCGATGTTTCCTTGTGATTGATTGCGAGAGCAAAAAAGCAACGCAGGTCCACCATATGATTTGGTTTCATATCTTTCTTGTTAACGACGAACAAATTGCTAGCAACCTGTTTTTCCTTGTTCCCTATCTTTTATGTCAGTGTTTAAGCATACTCAGCAAAGCAAATCGTTTTGTTAGGGACACCCTTAGTAGCATGGTAAAGTCAGGGGCTGCATGTACACTCAATTATTCCCTTTACAAAATGAGGAACATGTCAATTATTGCTTTGTATTCCATTCGATGTGTGCATTGTCCGAATTAAACAATTTGACAAGGTAACTAGTAGAATTTATACATACTCCCTCGATCCCTTCATCCTGTTTAGATTGTTGTTTTAAACTCCATATCATTTTATTTGATTATTTGTCTTACTCAAAAAAATTATACAAATATTATTTTTTTAATAACTTATTTTATTATTTGAGATACTTTAATAATAATTTATTTATTTTATTATTTATATAAAAATTTTAATAAGACGAACGGTTAAATAAAAAATCAAAAATAAAAAACGACAGTGTTAATGTTAATGGACGCTTGCAGGTGTAAACACAAGTGCCCTGTTCGTTCGGTCGTTTCTGGATGGCTGATTCTCGCTGGTGCTGATTTGTTGTGAGAAAAAAAGCCGGTAAATGCTGGTAGTCCAACAGGGCATTAACGTCCACGTGTCTAAACCCTTTTTGACCAGCCTTGCCGCCTGGTGACTTGAGTTTGACTCCAACAGTTCCTGTCCACACTCTGCCGCCCCCATTTGGTTTGAGATTTGACCTCCGCACCATCTCCTCCGCCTCCGCCTCGTCCCTCCCGCCGAGCCCGATCGACCTCCCTTCCGCCGCACGCCGGCGTCCCTCCGCCTCCGCGCCCCGAGGCCGCGGCCGCGTTGACCCCCGCGCCTCCTCCTCCTCCTCCACCACCACCACCGCATCGCCCCCTTTACGTCTTCCCCAAGCCCCTTCATGCCGTCGAAAGTCATCTCCTCCCCCCATTTAGCGCCCACCGTCCACCGCCCGCTTCCCCCCCCGCAACCCCCTTTCCCCTCCGTCTCAACTCCGCCGGCCGCCGCTCTTCTTGCTCTGCGCCGGAGGCCTCCTTCCAGGTAACACCAGCTCGTTCTTCAGCTCGTCCATGTCACTGGAGTTCAGGTCCGAGTGCGATGACATCGAGGAGGCCAAGTCCCCCAGCAACACCAGCGTCGCCGCCGTCGCCGTCAAGAACGCGGATGCCTCTGTCTACAAGATCATCCACGGCTACCTGAAGCAGAAGAACAACTCCATCATCAGAGTCGCCGCC
This sequence comes from Cymbopogon flexuosus, assembly GCA_027790015.1. Classification (NCBI taxonomy): domain Eukaryota; kingdom Viridiplantae; phylum Streptophyta; class Magnoliopsida; order Poales; family Poaceae; genus Cymbopogon; species Cymbopogon flexuosus. The sequence continues at coordinate 2,545 of JAKNSH010011347.1, forward strand.
AATGTCGCCAGGAAAGCGGCCACCAACAAGTACGTCTAGTTATTAACACCCCACCCAATTTATCTCTGTGCTGTGTTCACCCGGGAAATTGCAAGTTTACAAATTGGCCAATCGCTTCACGTGCTGTTCCCAGATTATCGAGGAAGACATCCGATGTCTTCGACACCTTACTTCAGAAGCAGCAGAGCAAGTTGGGAAACAAGGCCGGGCCGTTGCTTTCTGGGATCTGTTACTGCATCGCGTCCTGCAGCATGATATTGCTCAACAAGGTGGTTCTCTCTAGCTACAACTTTGATGCTGGAATATCGCTGATGCTATACCAGGTGATTTGATTTATCCTTCGGTTTTATTCGTGTGGCTTGAGATTCTGTAGTTCAATGCCAGGCAACTGATCATATCTCCCTTTGTGGTTCAGAACCTTATAAGTGTGGCCATTCTTCTCATACTTGAGCTCTTCCGTGTCATTTCAACTGAGGAACTCACATGGAAGTTGATAAAAGTCTGGATTCCGGTGAATCTTATTTTCATCGGTATGCTACTATCAGGAATGTACAGGTACTTCCTGCATAACTCTGCATATACATGTTACATGATGATCTGTTGGTAACCTAAAGGTGGATTAAACCTGGAAGACAATTGTGACAGTATTCCATCTTTTTTTTTTCCATTTCAACTTTAGTTGTCTCAGTTCTGAAGTAACTTTATTAGTAGGCTTGAAATAGTAATTTAGTATTGATTAACCATCCTTTTCTTTTTGTCTCTGCATTTCTTCAGTTTGAAGTACATAAACGTCGCGATGGTGACAATATTAAAGAACATGACAAATATTATAACGGCTATAGGAGAGATATATATATTCAGGAAGGGTCAGAATAAGAAGGTTTGGGCTGCACTGTTACTGATGGTAGGTTCATTCTTGCTTGACATGCCCCTGCTTCTTTGACTTCCATATATCAAATCAATGACATTGACTTTCATGAAGATTTTACCTCCAGAATAGCATGATTTTTCTTTTACCTGAGTAGTTTATGTCTCTCTTCCTTCGCAGATTGTGTCGGCTGTATGTGGAGGGATTACAGATCTCTCTTTCCATCTAGTTGGCTACACGTGGCAAATTCTGAATTGCTTTTTAACAGCAGGCTACTCGGTTAGTTCATCTTGTGCTAGTAGTTTTACACATCAGGTCTTTTTACAATCTCAATGGATTGATGTACAGAGGTTGCTGTGATGTATTAAAATCTTTGGCTTTTAATTGTATAATCAATTAATTCATACCATAATTCTTAAGTCCATAATCAACACTAGAACAATATCAAGCTTAATTAAATCTTATTAATTATTTTTTATGAGGTCAACCTTATTTGTTCTGCTGCATCGCCAGCACCTCTAATGTGCGATCATTTTATAACAGCTTACACTAAGGCGTTTGATGGATACAGCCAAACAATCAACAAAATCTGGCTCCCTCAATGAAGTTTCTATGGTGTTACTCAACAATGCGCTCTCAATTCCATTCGCACTCATTTTGGTTATAATCTTCGATGAGTGGGAATATGTTTATCAAGCGTAAGAATTTCATCTTATTCCATTAACCATACCTTTTAAAATGAAAACAAACTTTCATGTTATGGACTAAGTACTTGGTCCGAGTTGTTTGTTAATGCATTTATGTATTCAATTTTTTTCAGGCCTAAGCATTTTAGAGTAGTTAAGTCTATTGATTTGATCATAGGCATGTTTTTTTTAAAAGCATATCATATACATGTTATGCATTAACTTTTACCTGTTTATTTCAGTTTAGTCAAAACATATTAAACTTCATTTCATCATACTGCCACATTGAACTTAAACTTCCTTTAATAAAGTGTTCTGCCTTTGCTCACAAAAGATGCTTTGATCTCTGAGACCAACTTTTGGGAACAAGCACTGGCTCGTTTGGTAGAGCACTCCAGTTGAGAGCGATGTCGCCTGGGCTTCAACCCGGTGCCCACCTCCTTTCTAGCGAATTGCCAGTACGCCCTGGTCTATCTTTCAAAAAAAAAAAAAAAAAAAAACTCTACAGCCAACTTAAATATGAAATCAAATCAGATGCACCAAGAAAAACAACAATTTTTTATCATCACAAATGGTTGCCTCTAGGGTACAACTATCACTGCGCATACTTCTCCATTTGCACATATATATGACTTTCATTTGATTTGCAGTGAAGTTATCAGAGAGCCTATGTTCTGGGTTGTTGCAACAGCTAGCGGCTTGCTAGGCCTAGCCATCAGCTTCTCATCAGTGTGGTTTTTGCATCAGACTGGTCCAACAACGTACAGGTGAGACAGCAGTACTAATCTGTGGTGCCCACAACATGTTTACATAAAAATGAGAAGACATCTGCACTCCTGTGGGAAGAGAAGTCCTTATCATCTTGTTTCTCTTTTGCAGTCTTGTTGGTTCTCTGAACAAGATACCCATTTCGATTGCTGGTATTTTGCTCTTCAATGTCCCTGTAAGCGTCGAAAATTTTTGTAGCATAGTTTTTGGTAAGTATTTATTTCGCCCATAATACTTTTCTAATGTCCTTCTTTTCACCCATGTTACCCTAACGATGACACATTTCTGCATGTTCTCACCAGGTCTTTTTGCTGGGATATTCTTTGCGAAGGCAAAAATGTCCTAACTGTCCTGTCCCTGTGTGGTTGAAGGTGTAACATGAAAAGTTCCTGCGGCAGCTCTGCCTCTGTACAGAGATATGATTAGAGTCTATCAACTGTACAGATATGATCAGAGTTCATAAATTTTTTACACCATTTCCCTCCATTCAAAGGGTATGTGCCCTCAGTTTTGTAACATGACAATGCCAAGGCAGAAGGAACTCTGCAAGGCGAATCAGCAACTGGAACTCCACTAATCTGATCAAGAAGTTGAGCAGAACGATTATACTACGCAATAAAGGAAGGACTTGTGTTTCTGACCTGGGTGTCAACCGGTCCTCTTCAGAAATTCCTTTTCGATTCGGTTTATACCAGTACTTCTGTTGGGTTACTGGGTCTGTTCTGTCTCTCAGAGGTAAATCTATTTATCTGAGACTGATATATACACCATTTCTGGATTCAGTAGTAGAGTCCATAATTCCTAAACTGTAAAATTGTAAATTGGCACAGCAAAGCCAATCGATACTTGCTCTCAAGTTACTGTTGCTATACCAAGAGTAAAGTAAGATGAGCGACAAATCAAACATAATCAGCGAAGCAGCATAACCATTTTATAACCCATTTGCCATATATTGTACTTAGCTGGAGAAAAAAGAATCACAGGTGCAGCGGGAAGTAAAGTATATTACATTATATGACATCAAAGATCACTTGAGTTTTTGGGGGAGCGAGCTGAGAGAAACCTCATCGCACCACCACACGTATATATGACATGTTCAGCTACTTTTCTTGGCGAAGAGCCCGCCGAGGCCGCCGAGGTTGAACCCGCCGCCGCTGCTGACGTCGTCGCCGCCGGCAGCCTTCTTGCCGGCGGTGGTAGCGACGCGTGGCTTGGCGCGGGAGGAGGAGGCGGCGGCCGGCGCGCCGTCGACCTTGTTGAGGATCGGGTTCGTCTCCACCAGCTGGTCCTTCTTGAAGATGAAGCCGAAGATGATCTCGCCGAGCCCCTTCTCCTCCTTGGCCGGCGCCGGGCCGCCCCTGGTTGCTGCCGGCGGCGCGGCCAGCACGGACCGCCGCGCCGGCCGCGTCCTCCCCGAGGTCGGCGCCACAGCCGCCGCCACGGTGCTGCCGAACGCCACCGACGCCATCTCTGCTAAAAGCTACTAGCTTCTCTTTTTCGAGCGATCGGGAACTCGGGATGAAATGAACCAAGAAACACTGGCTGCTGGCTTCCTTTTTTTTCCTCCGTGAGGCGGCGAGAGGTGGGCATATAACTAGCGGGCGTGGGTGGCTGGTGGTGGTGGTGATGGGGAGGGCGAGGCGGCCACAAGCGGCTTATCCTGCACGCTGCCGCTGTGGGGTGGGCAGGGGCAGCGGACGTGGTGAGGTCGCCGTGCGCGCGTTGCTTGCTCTGCCGCTGCGACTGCGAGGCGAGGAGGCGATCGGGAGGAGGTGGACGTGGCTGGGCCAGGGGCACAGGTGCGGCGGGGCAAGTGGCCGGGGCCGGGGGCGCGCGAGAGGATCGTGTGCGACGCACTCTTCCTGTTCTTGTCTTGGCCTCCTTGGGGCAGTCCGGGGTGCGATTCGTCTGCTTCCCAACCTTTAAAAAAAAAAATGCTTGTGCATCCTAATTCCAAAGTGTGATCGCCTTAAAGAGCTTTACAACACTGACTACATTAAAAACATGGCCGGCTTTACATCATTGACTATATCCATAACGCGACTACCTCATGGCTGGATGCTGTGGTTTCATTGATGTGCACAACAAATTCTTAGAGCATCTCCAATTGTTTGCTAAATGGGCTTGCCATTCTAAAAAATTGGCAAAAGAAACAAAAAACAATCTTCAACAGTTTGCCATCTACACTTGCTAAAATCTTTCGCTTGCCAAATATTTGATCCGCGTGTGTAGGAATCCGCGGCGCGGAGCCAATTTTCCGCGGGGCTGTACGTACCGTACGTGGCCGCCGGAGCCGCCCCGCCGCCGCCGCTGGCCAAACGCTGATACTTTATTCGCTAACCTATCCCGTTGGATGCGTCTCGTCGAGACGAGTCCGTTGGTGCTACTCTTGTCACCGGAAAGTTCACCGCCGGCGAGCTATGGCCGGTCAAAGGGTCGCCCTTGCTTCTGTTAGGACTGTGACGCGATTTTATTTCTGTTTCTGGGTCCTGATGTAAAATACTAGGACACATAATTTTAAATATATAGCCTTATTTGTATTGTTGAAAGTCCAGGGTTCCTGATACAAAAGTTCGCTTAGCAATTTGGCAAGTGTTTTTTAGCAAACTGTTGGAGATGATATATTATTTCACTTGCCATATATTTTAGCAAGTTGTCAAATTACGAAATTTGGCAAGTGGTTTTTGACAAACTGTTGGAGATGCTCTTAGAAAAAATTACTCATGTGTTGCTAATGCAGCCGCACAAATGACAACTGAAATTAGTTACCAGTTTACCACCAGAGTTTTACAAATAGAGCACTCACATGGCTAGCAAGCATGTAAAGCAAAAGGTTGAAAGCAGCACCAGCCCGTGCTGTCTCTGTAATTACACCAGCAGACCTTGTGATTTGGAGGTATAGTGGCCTTATCCGTATTAGCCGAGGCACATACTGGCATATAATTATAAGCATTAACACATTTTTGGCTTTCATAACCTTCGAGCCTTGAAGATTAGGTAGCACAACCAAAATAATAACCTGTTAACAGAAAGTATCATTATTTTCCATTGAGGGCGACAGACATTTCACTAGTAGAATCTTAACTATATAACAAGATACAAACATGCATAAGCCTTAGCTTAATGCATGCCAAAGCACAGAAGAACCATCAAATAATAAAAAGACAATTATTTTCAGGATACAAATTTACGAAAATTATCATTTCCAATACATGGATTATAATGTAAATCTGTAACTTTTAACAGGTCAAGATAATTTCTATTAAGAACTACTCCCTCCATTCCAAATCATAAGACGTTTAGACTTTTTTACATACACTACTTTTACTATGTATCTATACATAGTGTATATCTAAGTGCATAGCAAAAGCTATGTATCTAGAAAAGCCAAAATGTCTTATAATTTGGGATGGAGAGAGTACTAGAAGTCCAGCAATGGTAATAATTTGTTTCATGTATTACTGACATGATACCAAATGTAAAAAATGTTTCATATGATGCTACCAAAATGCTTTATCAACTAGCTTAACCAAAGTATATTGCAAAGAACATATGTTATGATGCCATCAAAATTGTTCTGTAGACCAAGTACCTGAGGGATGGGTAGAATAGCAAAGACATCAATGAAAAAATATGTTGATAAGTAGCGCTTTGTTATTGCATATCTATCTTCGATTAAGACACCCCGCCCAAAGGTTGTAGGAGATGATGCAATAAAGCCTGTCCGGAACTGAAATATGATATGGAGTATGTAGAAAATATCTGTGAAGAAACGCAGGACACTTGCTGCCTTTTCCAACTTTCTATCCAAATACCAGCAAGGTTTTTCATCATTGATAACTGGGATATACAAGAACAATGGATCCACTGAAACTGCAAATATACATGATATCACAAATATCCTGTTCCATTTTTGCAGAAATGGTCCTTGAGGATGAAGTGTTCCTGTTTTAGACTTTCTTTCATCAAGCATTGATCTATTTGAGGTTTCTGAGTGCAAAAGATTTCCTAGCAATGCAAAAACCCTGGCAGTCCTTTCTTTAAGTGAACTGAATACTGAAACATCATCTCTATGTGGAGCAACTATGTTCTCAGAACTAACAGACTGCTCTGATCTCCAGTCCTGAAACCTGCACATATAGTAAACCAAACAAAACACTCAGTAATCAGGACAATTGTTGCATGTTAAAAGTTTCCCAAATCACCAATGAACTGATCTTCATTCTTTACTCAAGATCATGATTGGATCCCAGTGCCTTTTATTTTAAGTAATCAGGTTGCCTCATTCACACCAAAAAAAAAGGTAATCAGGTTGCCAAAGGCCTAAAATTCTGTTCTTACTTCATTAGTCTAGTTGGGCCCCATATATTAAATCCTGTGATAGACCAAAACTCCAATCTCCAATATGTGCAATGGTAGTGTGGTGTCGCATGCTATGCTTAAATCAAGCCCCTTGTGGTCCCTTTAAGTTCAGGAACGGGAAGTCTGTTGTCATCTCTCCACTTTCAGAACTACAAAACCTGTATGATGGTTTTGATGCACATAAAACAATGTTGCTCTATACAACTAGCTGGCATGGATACATGGCATACAATTTCAGTCGTCAAAGGAATGGGTCAGGTTGAGAAATTTCAGGCACCCTGTGCTTTTCTGAGATGGATATAAATGACTATGCAGCTTGCATGAACATTTATGTACATTGACGTATGCACCCGTGCTTGGATTTGCATCCTGGTTCTTGGGGTTAACTGTTCAATTGGATCCTGCCTTGACCATGTGGCATAAGCAGTAGCAAGAATTGAACATCAAGAGATGGAGACAGAACAATTCAGGAAAGAGGGTGCATGTTAGAAGGTAGAAGCAAATGTTGTTGCCAAAAGCACATAGACATGTTTTGTGGCATTTTCTGATGGCTCACATAAGAGACTTGGATAATTTGCCAAGTCCCTCTTATAACCATTCAGTCTGCATCGGATGGTCCATGTGGCCATCTTGATGATCTAATACAAATGCTCGCTTAGAATACAATCACATTCTTCATATGCTTTTGTGTTGCTAACATAACATGCTATAAACGCAAAATACTTCAACAAAATAATATACTCTAGAAACTATCTCAACCTCTCAAGCAACAGGGGATGGCTAACCTCACATATTTGTCCTCTCTTCCCATCATCATTTTCTTCAAATTTAGCTGCTAACACGAGTAGATCAAATCTGCAAGCGCGATATCCACATACATCATTACATCAAGGTCCCGGATGATTATAACCACAGCCAAGTAAGAACACCAACACTGGCATGCAAACTGTCCTGTAAAGAATTTTCAGTAATCAGAAGTTAAATGAAAGAAATTTAGCAATGTCAAAACAGCCAATTGAGATCCAGTTTCAGCGAAAATAATCTTTGGTGATCTAATTGCTCCCAAACATAGCCTGGGAGTAGTAGCATAACCCACAACATTCCAAAATAAGCTTCTCAGTCTCAGAAATTGTAATAACCTTTTGTAAACTCATCGCCGCCTGAGCCCCCCTCCGTGTGCGGCTACACTTTCTTTCTTCCTATTAATGATGATTTAACACGTTCACGGTGGCGGAAAAAAAAATGACTTAATTAATCTAAATCTCGTAACATTTTCT
>JAKNSH010011385.1:0-11632 GCA_027790015.1 Cymbopogon flexuosus
ATCCACGTATGATATGTATGCCTTTCCTTATCAACCGGAAGTAGTGAAAAAAAATTCTATACTGCACCGATCTCTTTTTACTGAGAAATGCAAAAAAAGAAAAGTGAAGTAAGGGTGCCCCATAGATATTTGATCTTGCCACAAGCAAGTGCCAAATTGCATGTCCATGTCCACAGCGAGTGCCAAATTGCATGCTCATGTCCACAGCAGAAAACTCATGCCTTTGTGGACAGTTACTGCAGGCTAATTCTATGTGATAATGATAAGTATCAAGTCAGCTGCCATGAAAACAAACACCTATAGTCATCCAACAAATGTATAGTAGCAGATAGAACCAAAGAACCTTTTTAAAGTATTTGTACATGTTTTTAGCTAACCTAAAAGTTGTTTCTCAAGATATAAATTTCAATGATCAATATATGAACCAAAGGACATGTCGTATTCCTCTGGGCATTGGTGCCTCAGTACCATTTTAGATTATTATTAATCTCCAATGAAGGAAACAACCCAAATCTTCATTGTTCTAGTAATCTGCCAAAATGTGTCGCCAAATCACACAACTCCATATACGATAGAAACATAAAGGACCAAATCTCAACTAATATAAGCTTCTTGGTGGCAGAGCCTGATGGCGTGATCCGATCAATCAATAAAAATATATATTGCATGCACGATCAGCTCACACGCATGCATGCAACTTCGGTTCCTTTGCATGCTCATGAGTCGTGACGTGATTGTCGTGTGGGGGCATAGAGCGTGCGTGTAGGGCCAGGCCAACGCACCCGCATGCGAGCATGGGAACCGCCAGGCCAGCAATGTGCGAGGGAGCGTGGGAACTGCCGGGCGAGCGATGCGCGAGCGAGCGAGCGTGCAATTAGCTGAGTGGACGATTCCCTTTGGTTCTTTTTAGTAGTAGGATACCATTGATTGATTTGGTTTGGCTTGGGCTTTGCTCGAGTTTTGAGTAAATCTCAAGCAGAGTTGGGCTTTGGCTAGCTAGATTATACTCCCTTAGTATTTTGTCTAGACAAAGCCACACAGTTACTTGCAAATGCTGGTAATTAAATTTAAGTATTGGTTTAAATATGTACCTACTGCATAGGCTTGCTGAACTTTTTTTTGTCTTGTATTTTTTTTCCAATGCATGAATCACTGTAGTTCAACAACCTTTTCTTTTTCTTTTTCTTTTTCTTTTTGAGACCTCAGTCACTTCAGTCAGAGTGGTTAATTGGTTTGATTTGTCTACATATACATGCATGCTTGTTGCTCCATCCATCTGATTTTCTAATGTAAAAACATTCAACATATTCATGTGAGGGTATATCTACATTTGTCTTTCTAACACGTGCATCTTGGATCCCTGTTGCTAAGAAACTCGTTGCACATTTGAATTTGCCGCATGTGCTTCTGCACTTCCAGATTTCAGAATTGTTTAAACTCTTCACATATTTGAACACAACTTTTTTGCATGTGTATGCAGGCCAAGAAACCATCAGATTCTATTGATCATGATGAAGTCAAGACTCAGAGTCCATCGCAGGATGTTTCCACTTCGGAGGATGATTCCACATCAGATGACATTCATGAGACAGTGCGCACCATAGAGCCATCACTACTAAACCGGAAATATACTTTTGTGGCATTTCTAGTGTTGTTGGCTGCTGTCATTGTATTCTTGTTACATGAAGATGGCAGCCCAGCATGATAGTCTAATCTTGCTGATGCGGTCTACACGATCACCTAAACATTTAGGCTGTCCGTGTACAACTATTTACATATCAGCTTTGTTCCCACTTCTTTGTCTGTCAGTTGATGAGCAATTTTGTGTATTGTATTGTGGATTTGTGCTAGACTGCTCCTTGGGTTATGTGATGATGCTCATCACAATGGCATTTGTACTGTTTCTTTGTGGAGGAAATAATGTTAGGTCACGAAATATTTCGTAACTGTTTACTTGTCAGATTGAAAGAATATGCATGTCATTTTTCTTGTCGTGTATTTACTGTTAGTACTAATGGAATTTACTGGAACAATGTTGATTATTTTCAATGGCCCAAATTTATGTAACCAAACACGCCCATATTCCATTGTAGAAGGCATTTTCATTCTCTGAATTGAATCGGCACCCATGATGGATCTGGCCTTGAAGCACAGTTGATGAAGGTTCCAAAAGGGCTCTAAACAAAATTGCGGAAATGCAAAGCTCGGTAAAACTCCCACTATTGGAATTTTCTTAAGAAGTTCAGTGTATATTTTGTGAGATTTACTACACAGAATTCCTGCATTTTCCCACTGAAATCATTTATCCTAAGTATTTATCTATTTGTTATTCACGCCACCGCCACGGATGAAATCTGTTTTTTATATATATGTTGGAAAATTCGTAGCCTGATTTGAAATGAGTATGTTCCCCTTGTACTTAACTCCTACGGGATAGACTCATAGGCAGAGTATATGGGCAGAAGGACAAACACAGCTAAGCTCAATGGAGGTGAGGAGATGGAGTCGTCTCTCGATCGGCCGGGGATTGCGATCCGGCGGCGCCTACCGCCGCGACAATCATATGCGGCCATGATCCTGATCCTCTTTTCCGCCGAGACACGATCGAGAGAGAGCTTTCGGCCGCTAGCTTCCTCTCACGTCTCATACACAAAACGAGAGCAACAAAAGGCCAACCGGATCATAGTTTATTTTTGATAGCTGTAGCCTGTAGGCCAAGTATCTATAGGATCATAGAATGGGATGGGGATCATGGGGGTGGTTCAAGGCTTGGAAGGAAGAAAAGGTCTCCGCGTTCCCACGCGCACGCCCACACACACCTCGGGAACATAGGTATTGTTTAGCCTGAGAATCATCGTAGCATTTTCATTTGTATTTGATAAATATTATCCAGCCATTGACTAACTAGGCTTAAAAGATTCATCTTGCGATTTACAACTAATCTGTATAATTAGTTATTTATTTTATCAATATTTAATATTCCATGCATACAATATAAAATTTGATGTGATGGAGAGAGAGAGACAAATTTCAGTTTTTTTGAGACATCTAAACAAGGCCATATACAGTATAAATAAAGCGGGGAAGGTCGCTGCGGCGAAAGCGAAAGTGATCATCGACCTGGATGGTGATGGCGAAACCAAAGGATAATCTGGCATCTGCTTGCTCGGAATGAAATGCAGATCTCCTGCTGCGTCCAGCACGCTTTATTTCTGTTCAAAAAGGATGGAGCAATCATTTTTTTTTATCTTCTTTTTGACCGGTGGTGATTAGAATCTCCCGGGAGGATTATCTTTCTTTCTTAAGAGTGAAGCTGGGGCTCACTCAGGCTGCCCGCCCGCGGTTCGAGCGCTGGCTCCCGCGCGGTGCCTCACCTCCTTCTTAAGAGTATCCGGGAAACTCCCCCGTGGTTTCAAAAAAAAAAAAAATTATCTTTCTTTCTTTCTTTCTTTACAAAAACTGCATGTTAGTCGGGTTTTTTTTATGAGAATGGTCAAATGAAGGTGCAGTGAGCCGGGACCCGGGTGGGGTCTTGAAGACTTGAACTCTTGATGGGGTTTGCCCTAGCCTCCCCTTCTTCCTCTGCTTTTGAGTTTTAAAGAGCAGCTACTACTACTAGCAGCAGGAGGAGGTAGGTCCTGGTTGTTCTGGTAGCAGCAGGCACTGAATCACATGCCTCGATCGATCGTCCTGTGTGCTGCTAGACTGCTAGTAGGTCGCTCAAAATCAAACCTAATGATGCCTAATTGCCCTTTTTATATCCGGCTAATACTATACAGATGAAGTGCATTTCTTGTGAACGATCATGGAGGCAGCAGTAGGCAGGCTCACCTGCTCCTATCCGTTGCATGCCCAAGTAACAGGGACGGGCTTCCAGCCACCTTGTCCCCGGGTGTGCCACTGCTTGTCAATGCCTACCACGACGGCATCCGCGTTCATGATCAGATCAGATGAGCCAAGCATCGGCGTCGCCATCACAGCAACAGGAGGTAGCTAGACGATCAAGAAGAAAAAACAACGAGGAAGACGACGAGCGAGGAGGAGAGGGGAGTGAAGAGGGAAGAACGGAAGGAATCGATGGAGTCGTGTCCAGGCGATCCATGACAAGATGAAGGGTTGGTCCCACCAACCGGCCTTCCTTCCGGTGTGCAAACGTATGCATTGATCAATACACACAATATACGTGCATGCGTGTGTGGACAAAACGCGTCGTTCAGGCGTCTCTCCATCGCCACGTCACCAACACCAACACGTCAGTAGTCGCCATGCTAGCAGAGACAGTAGTGAGTAGCTATCAGGGAGAAAGCTGGGGAACTCGATCAGACCAATGGCGCGGACATTGTGTTCTGGCTGACCCTCTCAGAACTGTTGATGGGCGATTTCTTCAAAATCTGTGGATGCTGTTTGTTCGGCTGGCTCATTTGCCTTCGTTTTGTGTTGTGGGCTTAAGCTTCAGTGTTGGTCTCGGTTGGAGTTTTTGGGACGCTCGGGTGGTATGCCATCCTACGTGCTGTAACTGTAGGAGTAACGGTTAAAACCGTCTTCGTTCTATATATATATTCCTATATATATATGGAGTTAAAAGGCTGGGGCACTTTATTAGCACAAATCGATGGATCGTATACGGGACCAAAAGTTTTTTCGAGAACAGATCGTTGACCCGTATTTTATTAAGAGGAAATGTTTTGTTACTACGCGTGGCACAAATTCAACGGCCTTACGATGCTACGACCATCGTCCACAGACGTGGAGGGAGACGACGGCGACCCCGCTCTCGTCTCCTTCGTCGGCTGGGCCTGGGCCTGGGACAGGCTCCGCCACCTGCCTGCACCCTGTTTGCCTATCGAGCATGGATCGGGCTGATCTCGACCGTGAACCTCATCGGCCATTGATGAGAGGTCCCCTTCGCTCCGATTTGCAGGGGCCAGCACCGGCATCGCCACTGTAGTAGTAGTACATCAACCACCAACCAGCCGTTCTCCTCTTCTTCCTCCCTGTCCCTGTTGACCCGGCGGCTGTTGGGGCTCTGACCTTGTGGTAGACCGGAGTACCGGACCTGCCGCCGGCCTCTGACCGCCTACCTGCCTACCTGCCCGCCCGCCTGCCGTTTTGGATTTCGTCAACAACCAACCTGCGTGCCGTCTCCTTCCAACAAATCTTCCGTTCGTTCAACGCTCGTCTTCTTCCATTCAAACTCAACTGATGTCTGACGGGGCGGTGCTAGGAACTGGCATTCGCCACGGAGAAGTTTCCTCCTTTTTTAAAAAAAAAAAAATTGAGGGAACAGGAATGAATTTGAATTCTCTCTCGTGTTTCATTTCATTTTGAGGACGAGTGAGATCAGACTATCAGTCAGAGCAATGGAGTCGAAGAAGAAGAATCAATGTACATTCACCAAGAACAAAACGTGTGATCACGTACGGAGATCACACACCTCCAATGAAGAATGAACAAGAATGGAGAAGAATTCAACGAATCCGATCACCCTCCCCCTTTCCCGGCCGAGCTCAAAATGAAATGGAGCTCGCTCTTACCAACAATCAATGGTGGTGCCGAGTGCCGACAGGCCCGCCGACGGTTGATGTTGATGCAAGAATGAATTGAAAACCTCGAAAATAATCATCCATCCATCCATCCGTCAGCGTCACTCATCAACCTCAGACGAGGGCTCCCGACCGATCCATGGACGTGACGGAGGGGAGGCTAACACTGGAGGAGCTATTCCCAAACCCACCGCCGCCCCCACGGTCACGGTCACCGCCGCCGGCAGTTCCCTCACAGAGCGCGAAGGCGGTCTCGAGGTTAGCCACGATGTCAGCCATGGCGGGCCGGTCCTTGCCCTCGAGCCGGACGCAGTGCACGGCGGTGTAGGCCACCAGCTCGACGGCCTCGGCCTCGTGCGCGGCGGGCTCGGGGGCGCGCGGGTCCAGCACCTTGGCGAGCTCCCCGGCCACGATGCTGGGCACGGCGAAGTCCACCACGGACACGGGGCTCCCGCCCTCGGCCTCCTTGAAGATGGCGCGCCGCCCCGTCAGGGACTCCAGCATCACCACGCCGAACCCGTACACGTCGCTCTTCACCGTCAGGTGGTGCAGGCCGTAGTACTCCGGGTCCATGTACCCCACCGTGCCGGCGGCTTTCATCACCGTCAGGCCTTGCTGCGACTGCGACTGCGACCGCGACCTCGACCGAGACCTCGACCTCGACCTCGTGGCGGCAATGGCGGTGGCGTCGTCGTCTTCCGAGGATGGTTCCAGGGGACCCATCAGCGACAGACCGAAGTCGGAGACGCGCGCCGTCCAGCTGCCGTCCAGCAGGATGTTGGACGACTTGATGTCGCGGTGGATGATGGGCGGCACGGCGTACGAGTGCAGGTACTCGATGCCGCGGGAAGCGTCGAGGAGGATCTTGATGCGGAGCTTCCAAGACGACGCCACCGGCGACGGCGGCGCTGCTCCCGCCTTAGGATGGAGGTGGTCGTAGAGCGCGCCGTTCTTCATGTACTCGTACACCAGCATCCGCTCCTCGTTCTCCTCGCAGTAGCCCACAAGTCCGACGAGGTGCTTGTGGTGGAGCCGGGACAGGAACGCCAGCTCCGACCGGAACGCGCTCTCCTTCTCCTGGAACCGCCGCGCGCGGGGGCCCGACTCCCCGCAGGCGCGCTTGATGGCCACCTCGCGGCCGTCGGGGAGCTTGCCACGGTACACGGTGCCGAAGCTGCCCTCGCCGATCTTCGCCTCCAGCGCGAACCCCTTGGTGGCCGCCTCCAGCTGCGCGAACGTGAACTCCTCGCCCGGGTCCTTGAACGACGACGGCCCGCTCCGCTGCCGCGTCATCACCCGCGACAGCTGCCGCCGGAACAGGCTCCGCGCCCGCGACCCGTTCGGCGACCCGTACGGGCTCCCGCTCGACGCGCCACCACCGTTGTTGTTGTGGTTGTCGCCGCCCGCGCCGGCGGCGGCGGCGGCGGTTGTGCTGAGGTTGGGCTGCACCGAGTTGTGCACCCGCCTGTTGCTGCAGAAGCCGAAGATGAGGCAGTAGACGATGGAGCAGAGCCCCGCGAAGGCACCCACCGCGCCGACGACACAGAACGCGATCCAGGCTTTCGACACGCGCTTACTCGACGACGGCGACGGCGGCGGTGGAGCAGGCGGTGAAGCGGGCGGGGGAGCAGGCGTCCGCGTCGAGTTGTGACAGAGCCCGTCGCAAATCCCGCCGGAGCCACCGCAGAGCTGCTGCGACCCCGTCAAGACGCCGCACCCGCCGCAGGCTCTCTCGTCGCTGACGCAGACGCCGGGGCGGATCTTGGGCAGCGGCACGAGCGCGGCGTCCGCGCCCGCGGACCAGCAGTACACGCTGTAGTCGCTGAACGCGACGCCGCACGTGTAGTTGCCGCCGGCGACGAGGAACTGGAACGGGATCCCCAGCGCCGGCTCGGACAGCGTGGTGGTGGGCCCACCGAGGCTCCAGCAAATCGCAGTGTGGTTGGGCCGGCGGAGCGCGCACGCGTGGGAGTCGCCGACGGCCAAGCCGTAGGTGAAGAGGTCCTGCGGCAGACCGGCGGCGGCGCCGGAAGCGTTCTCCGAGCCAGAGCCAGAGCAGAGCGCGGCGCCGGAGCTTGAGCCGGAGGCGAGGACGGTGCACGCGCGGCCGCCCCCCGCGGCGAGGTACGGCGCGGCGGTCGCGTTGACGAGCCCCGCCTGGACCGCGCTACCCTGCGGGCCCCAGCAACGCACCGCCGCGGACGCGTTGGTCTCGACGGCGCAGGTGAATCCGTCGCCGGAGACGAGGGAGCGGAACCCGCCGTCTTCCCGCTCGGGGAACCGGTCCCCGCCGCGCCACCATATGACGCTGCCGTTGCCGGACGCGTTGTAGGCCGCGACGTGGTCCCCGCCGACGGCGAGGTCCGTGAGAGGGTCCGGGCCGTTGTAGACCCGCCGGAGCTGCCCCCACTGCGGCGCGGGCGTCGACGGCCAGCAGAAGAGCGCCGCGCCTCCGGCCTGTAGACCGCAGATGAAACCTCGGCCCGCCGAGAGCTCCGCGAAGGCGATGACGGACGGCGCGACGGGGGTGGAGGAGGATGCGTTGGTGGAGGAGGAGTTGGAGGAGGAGGTTAGCGCGGCGCAGTAGACGGTGCCGTTGAACTGCTCGACGCCGCAGACGGTGGGCGAGGTGGAGGACGCCGAGATGGCGAGCGTCGACGCCGCGGCGGCGGAGGCGGGGAAGGACAAGGCAATGGCGAGGGCGAGGAGGGGCAGGAGCGGGAAGAGGGGCGGCCGTGGGGTCATTGGGTGGAGGTGGAGGAGCAGCGCGCCGCCGACATCTGCGAGGCGCGGCTGGCGTGGCGTGGCGTGGAGACGGGGGAGGGGGAAGAAGGAGATGAAATGAATTAAAGCGCGCGCGGAAAAAGAGAAAAAAAAGGTGAAGAAGAAGGGGGGAATACGCGGCGGGTGCTGTTGAATTGGAGGACGCGGACGCCGTCTCGGCCTCCGCGTGGGCTTTTCCTCGTCTCGTGCCGTGCCGTGCTCTGCTCTGCTCTGCGCCGGGCACCGCCGAGCCCTTGCTGCTCCGGCGTCCGTGCTGAGTCCGTCAATGGCTTTTAGTACTCCTACTCTACCGTTTCCGGCCGCGATCCATCGGCTGCTAGTACGTCGGGTTTCTTTGTAGTTTACGACGACTGTCGTGTTGTCCAGCCAATGAGTGTAGGACAAAACGATGGTGTTTGGAACTTGGAAGACGCAAATGTTTGAGGCGCACGGTGAAATGGGAATAAACTCACGCAACGCGGCAACGCAGGCAGCCAAGCTGCCTGCAAGCGCCGCGCCGTGCCATTTCTGCAGAGCATTGTTGACGAATATAGTACTGCTGTCTGCTGTACTACCGGTCCTAAAACTAAAAGGAGTACAATTCGAGAATCAAACTCTTTTTTATAAAAACTAAATTTAAAAATTTTATAGGTACCAAATAAGTGTCATTGAATTCGTCACGATTTTATTTTATTGTATGTATCTTTTTTATACGCATATTTATACTTTGATCCACAAACTTATTTTAAAGGATGTAGAGGAAGATAGAGCAAGAAGTATGTCCTTCTCGAGATCGAAAGATGTGCCACCAGCAATGGATTCTTTACCAGTAACAAAACGAGGAAAAAAGAGATACTCATACTTTGTTCCTTTTGTATTACTACTGTACTACTCGTTTTTCCTTTTGTATTAATACAAGTTTTCATGGGTCATACCGTATACTAGCGCGTGTGACTCGTCCTTGTCTCCTTTTTGCTTTTAGTTTTAGCTCTGTGAGTCTGTGACCGAGACAAGGGCACAAGGCCAAACGGAACGAGCTCTGTGAGTATGTGGACTGAGGAGCAACAAAGCAAGCGGCGGGAACTGAAAGATGCTCCGAAACGGCTACTAATGGCTGCGCCCAGCCATCAACAACAAGGCCTTATTTAGATTCTAAAATTAGGGTTGAAAATACTGTTTTAGAATTTCTGTAGCATTTTGTTTGTATTTGATAAAAAATGTCTAAAATTTGACTAGGTTTAAAATATTTGTCTCATAAAGTACAACAAAACTGTATAATTAGTTTTTAATTTTATCTATATTTAGTACTCTATATATTTACTGACATTTTGATGTGATACATAATCTTTTTTTTACATACTGGATTTGGAAGGTGAATTTAAAAAACTACACAAGAGCAGCAGGTAATTTCTCGAGTCAGGCCTGAGAACGTCAGGTCGGCAAAACCGGCGGCGTGTCGTGACTCGTGAGGTCTCGCCACCGTACCTCGCTGCCTCCTGTGCCTGCCTGCGGTGCACCACCACGGTCCACGGGCGGCCGGCGGCGACATGCATTCCTGTGCCGCTGTGAAATTCCTCCAGCCCCGTGCTACGTTGCGTTGCGTACGGTACGGCTGCATGCTGCCGAACCACCAACCACCATGCCACGCGTCGTACGTACGCCATCGCGCGCTTGCTTGCGTGCACAAAACATTGCTTCCTGCTTTACGGTGCGACCCAGCACTCGCCCCACCCCCCCCCCCCCCCCCCCCCCTCCTCATAAAAAACTACTCCCTCCGTAAAAAAAAAAAAAATAGTCGCTATAGGAGGCATGTCAGTAAAAGTTTCTCAACTTTAACTAAGTTTGTAGAAAATATATGTAACTTTTATATTTCCAAATAAATATAAATTGCTACTAGTTACTTAGTATAAATATTTTTATATTTTAATATATAATTGTCGGTATTTTGAAAACGTAGCTTTTTTTTTAAGGCGAGAATGACATTTATTTTGGGGATGGAGGGAGTAATCAAGTTGAGCTCAAACAAATTGCTACAGCCTGAAATATAGGACCGTACGTGTGCGTGATCAACTAACGCGGCGTGAAAAAACAATCAAAATGACCATGGATTTTTTTTTTCTTTTTTGACAAGAATGACCATGGATTTGAGAGGAGCAAGGGAATTAGAGAGAATGGTTGCACGTTGGACCGACTTGGACTTGGACCCGGCATCATATATATTCCGGCGCATCACTCCGTCCCGTCTAGATTCACTGCAACTAGCTAATTAATACTCATCGTTACGTACTTATACTAGTAATTAGTAGTATTAATCTATCTAGTGCACAAATACAACGTCCGTGGTTGTAGTGATGCTCTCGTTGAACAACTCGGTCGCGCGTACGTTACCATCCGGAGACCATTATTATTCCTGCTCTGCTCCTACTCCTCGATCTCCTGCTGGATTATATCAACCCGTCTTGACCTGTCCTCTCTCCTTTGCCAGCTGCTGCGTGATTTCCTTGCACCTTGCATTGCACGTGTCCATCCACGGACACACACTGACACACGCATGGCATGACGCACCTGCAAGCACGTGCGTGAATAAACCATCCAGTTGGCTGGATTAAATCAGCGTTTTCACAGTTTTATCATTCGGCTTTTCAACAGTATTTTTCTATCACAGTAAATCAAATCAGCCGAGAATCACTCTAGCCCAGCTGAGAAACAGAACAGGGAAGGAGGACCGACCGAACGACCGAGCTAGTGCCACCAGTGACCAGCCCAGAGTACTCTGTACTAAGAGAGAAAGAATTAGTACGTGCTACTCACGGAAACGTCTTTAGAATGTGTGTCTAGCTAACACATGGGCCTATATATGGAATTAGGGTACCACAGGATATTTGGCAGATAAAAGTACCTATGAAAATTAAAATATTTTTATGGTACTTAAAGAAAGGTGTAACTTTAACTAAGGATAATTTGGTTAGACGTAATTGGCACGGTGACAGTCGGTGTTGTTTCTGTCATTGCCAAAAAACGATTCAGCATTTTTTTTTAGATTGTATGTATGCCAAATTCCTGTGGCGCGCCATTCATATGTTGTATGGGATTCCCCCTCCAAATGACATAATTGATTTGTTTTCAAGATGGTCAAAAGTAGGAATAAAAGATTATAATTCCTTGTTATTAACTGCGGCAGCGGCACTTTGTTGGGCTATTTGGCTAACAAGAAATGAAGTGGTCTTTGATAAATGCAAACCCAAATCTTTTTTGCAGGTACTGTTCAGAGGAACACATTGGCTTCGGCAGTGGTCAAATCTACAGCGGTGTGATGCCCGGAAGAA